>LLCB01000350.1:0-56800 GCA_001414345.1 Hymenoscyphus infarciens | reverse complement strand
TTTTCTAATTTAAAAGATAAAGCTAAGTTAATCTTAGAGTCTTATATTATAATAATCTTTTATAAGATAGTTAAAAGTATTAGATATAATAAGCTATAAAGAATTCGTTAAAAGGCTTTTAAATTAAAACACTTTACTTATATTACTAAGAGACTTACGTTTTATTAAATATACCTCTAACAAAGCTTACTTATAATTAAAATTATACTATAAGATATTCTCTTTTAATTATATATTATTATATATAATAAGCTAATAAAGTAAGTAAAATCCTTTAATAGTAAGAGAGTCTTTTAACTTATAAGATTAACTATTAGAAAGTAGTTAAATTAGTAGAAATAATATATAGTTCTTCTATTAGCTCTCTAAGTCTTATTAGTATTAATTTGAACTATTATATAACTCTATATATATATTAGAATATTTCCTATATATATTAAGCTTAGAAGACTATCTAGAGTATATACTAAAAGTACTTAGTAGAATCTAGATTATTAGTAGTAGAAAGGTTATTTATAAAGTACTTTCTATTCTAATAAATTTATTAGACTTATAATTAAATACTATATATTAAAAAGTAATTAGTATATATTATTAGAGTATTTTAAAGCTTTTAGAAGAGTAGTATAGAGAAGTAAATAGTATAGAATAAAAGATAAACTTATTAGAAACTCTAAGAGTATAATTTATCTTATTTCTAGTTTTATATAACTTTAATATTTATAAAGATAAATATAAAAGATAGATTAATTAATTTAAAGCTTTTTAGAGAGAAGAAATATAACTATAGTTATAGTTAAAAGTATACTTAGATACTTTAAAAAATTAAGTTATTAATTTAAAGCTATTTATACTTTTTTTTAATAGGGTAAGCACGTAACCTACTAATTAGGCCTAGCAGGCTTAGCAACGCCAGGTTTCAGACCACGGTCCCACACCCAAAAACTGTCAATCCGCCCCTAGAATGACGCGTCCTTCCCCGTTCTCGGGTTTCCACTCCACCGGGTTAATTACTGTACAAAGAGATGTTTCTTCGAGAGTCTCCATGAAATCCAACGGGGGTTTATACTCGGAACTAATCCATTTTGGGATTTGGGGGCACCAGGGGCTGCAGGAATTCGTGACAGTATTCTCGATTATTCTAACTTCTTTAGAACAATAAACATATTAAAATCTTAATTATTTAAGCCTTTTAGGATAATGGAATCGATTTATCGAGTCTTGGATAAACAATAGAAGGAGTAGTGGAGAGTTGGTTAACTATTCGCTAGTCACGAAGTCCTGCATCCGATCTCTCAGGGGGAGAAAAACCTACCGATTTGAGGCACAGGCGACCCCACCCCACCCCACCAAAAAGCCGCTACAGTGTACTACCTGGTACATTTCGAGATCAAAGAGACCTAGTGTTTAGATGTGGGATTGTAGAAAATCCGGACAAAGCCTCAGATTTATAAAAAAAATACTAGTATACTTCCGTGAGGCTAATTATATATCAAACAAGATATGAGAATATGGTAATCAATGGTTGCGGTTGTATTTCTGAATGGAAGGCACGAGAGCCCTAGTCCACACCTAGAGCATGACCACGCCTCTCTCCTGTACAAGATTTTGGTATCTGAAGGGAATTCTTTCGCTGTGGCGTCAATTCAACTACATTTCAAGTACTCATAATTTTATTCTGCAGAGGGACAATCCAACTTGTAATTTCCTAGACGACTGTAAATTACAATGCTTGCAAACATTGTCCTACGCAGTGCGCGAGGTCGACCTGGGACAATTGGGGGTTGGGCCGATTCATTGCTTCCCTCGATATTGATTGCAGAATAAAACTACAACCAGCTAGTTGTAACGAGGTAGTAAATAGGTACCTCGATCCTCGTTATTCTTACTCTGTCACACTCGCAAGTCTCAGCCTAGACAGCCCCAAACAATTGAACGTATCGTTTTGGAAGATCTATGTTGATATTTTGATTGTTCCAAGTTTTTAGCTTGGGAAGTTGGAAGGACAGGAGTCGGGTAAGCACTCTAGAAAAGAGGAAGAATAAACGACGCAACTGACGATGAGAGACACCAACAAGGGAAGACAAGAAATGCTTCTGGGTCCTGGTCCGGTCATTCTTGCCTCTCAATTTTTATTTATTTTTAGTGTCCAGACTCGCGTCGAGTTTCTGTGCCCATGGGCTTTGGGTCGAGAGGGAAGGCGCGACGACGATGCTGGAGTTAAGGTAAAAAAGACAAACCATTGCGATCACACTCGCTGGCGTTCCGGTGCTTTTCCATTCTCACCAGGTTAGCAAAGTAAGTACAAATATATCCCACCAGAACAAGCGCTGAGAAATCAGTAAATACCTTCTCTGTCACGACCTACTTAGCTCACGATGTTCTACTCCCCTAGAGAATTCAAGTGATTGACCCAAAATCTCTAGAAGAAATCAGAACATGAGTCTAGATCTTCCAATGCTTGAAAGCACCTACGTAAATAAAAGGTTATATATAATACACTAGAGATATTTTTAGCCCCCACGTCGTTGCGAGTAAGCTACAAGTAAACCACCCCAATATCCAACCAACCAACTCAGCAGCAGCAACAACAAACAAAAACCAAAACCAAAAACATAACAATTCATATAAAACATCACACTCTTTGTATTCATTCTCCGTATTTCCCTATTGACAGCTCTCTATGTAAACTCACAGGAAACCCTCAATCAAGCATGTTGGTGGAGCCACAAAACCATAGACTCCAACCAACCATGGATACGTTTTCGCCCGAGAGAGGGAAGGAATACCGCGTTTATCGTCCTTTCGCGAGCTAAGGTAAATCTGTTGCGAGGAAAAGGAGGAAGGAAAGAGCCGAGAAATGACGAGGGAAACCGATGACGATGGGCTGTCCCCTTATGGTTGTGCGTTTCTTCCTTGAAAGGAACCACTTTTCAAGGATGGAAAGAGCGACCCAGACCCGATCACCACGTACGACCCATTCTCTCGTGACCCCGACTGCAGAAAGCCAATGCTCCCCAAATAATAAAAAATAACAGTCCCGGGACCCGGGAAAAAATGAAGTAAAATGTGTATATAGTAACAATCATGTATATATCCTAACTCTCGTGGTTCCCCATAAATGTACAAAAAAATGTGCAATTCTTGTTTAAACCCCCAACCAAACCAAAATATCTACCCAGCCCCTATAGCACGCCAGAGAATCCAACCCATCAAGAAATCCAACCAGCCGTTTTGTCGCTTGGGTATATAAAAATTTCCAAACGCCTCTCCGAAAAAAAAACCCCCTTCAAAAAAACACCAGAACCCCTACATATTCAACCCAACCGGCCGAGGGATGAGAAATGATATCGCTCTTGGTTTGCCCTCGACCTCGACCTCAACCCGACCGGGCCTCGAAGAGAGAGGTACGATCTGAAATCGCTCTCTCCCCCTTCATTCGACTAAGAGCTGGCTCGACAAAACCCCAGCTCGACCAATACCCCCAAGAGCAGAGAAGAGCTCCCGTTGACCTTAGCAACCTTGAGGTGAGTCGACGACCATAGCCCCATCACATCCAACCCACCCTTCCCCCCCCTCAGCAAAGTAACTTATACCCCCTCTTCCACTTCGGCCAAGCCGCCCGTTCCGCCTTCTCCTCCGCAATCAGACTCGGCAAATTCAACTCCCTCCTGCCCGTCGACAAATCCATATCCACACACCTCATCCACCTAGTCTTAAACCAAATCTTATACCCCCCATAAAAAACAAACACAATCGGGAACCCCAGATACGCCAGAAAGAAATTATTAGCCTGGCCCCTCGGTCCCTGCTCCTCATAATCCACCGGCCAAGCCCCAACCCAGAATTGCGCTATCAGGACGGAAATGTTAAAGATGAATCCTACCCAAGAGCCGATAACGCCCGGTTGAGAGCGAAAGGCGAGTTCATCGAGGGAATGGCCTTGGGATTTCCAGGCTTGTCGGAACCGGATGTGGGAGAGGTTTATGGAGGCCCATGTGAAGATGGAGGAGAGGCCGGAGAGGGCGAGCATCCAGTCTAGGACGTCGCCGCCTTTTCCAGAGTCGGCGGTGTAGGCTATGAGGCCGAGGGAGGAGGCGAAGCAGATGGCTACTATGGGACGACCTTTTCTATCGATATAGCGGAATATCTTTGGTGCTTGTCCTTGATCTGCGAGGGCAGCGAGGGTGCGTGAGGAACCGAAGACTGCGGAGTTTCCTACGGAGAGGACGGCGAAGAGAATAACCATGTTCATGAGGGAAGGGAGGACCTCGATTCCCGCATTTTGGATAGAGATGACAAATGGGGAGGCGGCGGTCTTCGAGTTGTGAGCCGATAGAAGACGTGGGTCATTATAAGGTACCAGTAGACCAACTAGAGTTAATGATAGGATGTAGAACAGTGAGATTCTCCAGAAAACCTGTTTAATAGCCGTCGGTAGGGATTTCCGTGGGTTCGCTGTCTCGGCTGCTGCAAGTCCGACTAATTCGGTACCTGCGAATGCAAAACCTGCGGTGACGAAAACACTGCAAAGACCTTTGAAGCCATTGTGGAAAGCGCCTGGGTCATGCCAATATTTGGCTCCAATATACCCCCCATCGACGCCCCCTCCGCAATTGAGAACAATTCCGAGGAGACTGTTGTTGTTAGCTTGGATATCTAGTCCACTCGCTATAATTACTTACATATATCCAATAACAGCAATGACTTTAATGATAGCGAAAAAGAACTCGGCTTCACCGTAGCCCTTTACGCCAAAAAGGTTGATAACTATAATTAAAAACAGAAATACGGTAACAAAGATAGATTTGTCGTATCTCCCCGTTGTGTCCCAGAAATTGATGGTAATAGCAGCCGCGATAATCTCGAGAGGCAATACCACAAGCCATTGCATAGCATAATTCTATCCCACATTAGCCACTAATTCCAAAAAAAATCACAGAATTACAAAACCTACCCAACCCATAGCAAACCCCCAAGCCGGATCCAAAAACCTCGTCGAATAAGCCGAAAACGACCCCGCCACCGGAAACAACACCGCCATCTCCCCCAGCGCATGCATAGTACAATAAAGCATAACCCCAATAAGCGAAAAGCAAATCAACAAGCTCGCCGGTCCCCCCGCCTCCAAAGCCTTCCCCGAAGCAACGAACAATCCCGTCCCAATCGACCCTCCGATCGCAATCATCTGCAGATGTCTCCCCTTCAACTGGCGCGCCAGAGGACTCGTCGCAGTCGCGATAGCCGCATTCTCTGGATCGTACACTCGTCCATTTGCGCCGACAGCTCCGCGGGGGGTGGCGGCTAACCCGGGATCGCGTTTGAAACTATCTATTACCCGACGAGGAACGCGTTGTTGGAGTTCAATTGCTTCTTCGTAGCTGGGCTCGCCTCCGCTGTGGGCGCTGTAGAGAGGCGAGGGGACCGGGTCTTTGGAGTATTGACTACCGTTCTCGACATCGTTCATGCTGCCGCTCTTCGAGTGTTTGCGCGAAGGCATGGGCATGGGCATGGTTCGAGGGGAGTGGTGTCCTCGAGTCGAGAACACCCACTCTGCCTGGGGAAATTCGGTGGAGGATCGAGAGGAGGAGAGTTGGGGAGTTGGGGATGTGGTGTTTTAGTATGGTCTTGCGCCGTGAGCCTTGGTGGCACATATCACCCGGTAGGCATCGCAATTTTCGTCTCGTCTCGTCTCGTCTCGTCTCGAATGATAGTGAATAAAGCACAAAATAAGAGTTTACTTTACAACCAGAGGAGGAAGAGGAACGGTGAGATTGCGAGCCAGACTAGGCTGGGCTAGATTTGGCAACCTGGCAAGGGATTCCCTCGCCGCTCAGTCCAGTCCAGGTCCCTTACTAGTATCATGGGCTAAAATAGACTTCGAAGTGACAGGGGAATTGCTCGCGTCGGGTCAGGTCCCAAATCTACTTGTGATGTGATATGGAAGTAATGCGATTCGATGCATGCTGCATGCATCGTGCGACGGTGGAGTTGTGGAGTGTTATTTCCTCCAAGTTCATCTCATCGTGATCCAAGTTAACTCTCAAGTTCCCGTCACTGTCATCTGGTCTCAAATCCAATCCGCGCCAACTTTAATATACCAGCATCTTGCCGCCACGTCGTGCAACATCATCCCGGTAATGATAGGTAACCGGTTATTCATCGTGCTGTGCCGCTTCAAAGTTGTTTTGGATTCGTCGACCTTATCATGATGACATTCGATAAGTTGATTCAATGATCCAACCCTATCAATAAAAACGGAGGTACTTCTAGTCTCGTCAAAGATACTTCTTCGAACTAAGCTAGCCAATATACAAAAATCCAGAAATCGAACAATCAAAAACAGAGAGAAAAAAGTGGCTTTGCAGCCCCGAATTTTGATAAAATAAAGATACACATTTTCATATCAACCCGCCACCTATATACAGCGAATGTTATCATCCGCGCGGTCATCTATGAACCGCTACTCTTGGCTTTCTCAATCGTCTTCGTTTCCACCGTAGCCTTGGCTGGTGGATCTGGTAGGATCTTGCCATCTTTACCTCGCTTCTTGCGCTCCCATCCCGTCTTGAATAGCTGTCCAAGCTTGAAGCGGGGGAAGATATGAGCTTCGGTGTTGATGACCACTTTATCTAGTGGAATCAAATCATTGGGCGAGAAGAGGAGGTAGAAATATTTCAGAGTCTCAGCCTGTACCAATGTTAGTATGTCGCTTGTTATAAATTTATGGAAAGGAGAAGAGATCTTACCAGCCAGAAACTCTCCATATTATCCCTCAGTGGAGGAGGGATAACATCAGCATTATCCAAACTCGAGAACCCACCACCCTCTTCAACAGCAGTATACTTGAGGAAAGCCTGGAACATTTCCCATCCCCATTCCCGATACATCACATCCCCCGTAATCCTCCACATGTAAAATAGACTCTCGACCGTTTCTGGTCGTTGGAGGTTATGTCTATCCAGACCCTTGATCACGAAATCCTTCTTCCACTCCGTATCTTCCGGAACGTCCATTGTAATGGTGGACTTGTGCGGTGTCGATGGAGGGAGTGGTGGATCAAACATGTTGAAATGTGCGATTTCAGGCGCAAGTCCTGTGGCCATGACTTTGTACATTCCCCAGCAGGTTTGCGTTAGTTCGCGGGCGAGAACCATTTCTTCGTCTTTCTTTGCGTTCCATGTTGGGAGCTTGCGGGCTTCAGCTTCTGTCAATCCGCCTGTTGCACCTAATGCAATGGTACCAGGCATGAAGCAAACGAGATGATCCATCTTGGGCGATAATGGTTCATGTAAACCGTCAGGTCGTTCTGCAAGAACTGTAAATTTGGAAGGCTTTGAGTAAGTGATGAGATGCTTTCGGACACCAGCCAAAGATTCATCCCATAACTCCTCGTAAATGGGCTCCTCTTTCGATGTTTGGAGATATTGCTTGATGAGATACTCATAGTAAGAATCACCTCGGCTTCCTAGCCTGATGTTCTCTCCACGGAATTTCCCATCGTGAGCATAGATGTAGATTGGGAGCAGACCATCCTCCCTGCCATTGTCATCAATGACTTTGATGACTTTCTCCGCTTTCTCCCAGTACAGTGTTTCGCCAGTAAGTTTGGTGAGATATTTGAGCTCAAGTTGCAGGGTAGCTGCTTCTGCTGTTGAAGATGCACCACCATCATCGTGTGATACAACGCCGGTGAAGCTCTTCAAATTGACACTGGCGTAAGGAATACCTGATGGAGAGTCAAAAGCACCCATCAAGCGGTCAGCCAAATCCTTAGCTTTTTCCAAGTACAGATCTTCGCCAGCTGCCCCTTCATCATCGTCTGCCAATGGTGCCATATCCGGAAATTCAGTAGACAAATAATGAGCAGACAAAAGCCCTCCCAACATTCGAATCGTCGTCTCAAAAGTATTAACCTCCTGATCCTGCTCGTAATCCAACGAAGTCTTCATCCACTCCCGCGCATGCGTAAGCCGACTCGTCAAATTCATCAACATCATCGTATCCAACGCATCCACAATAATCCAACCCATCCCCTTCGGCGTCATCTGCCGTCCCTTCTTCGAAACCGGATGGAATTCATCATACCCCCACGCATACCGTTCATAAGCATCCCAACTCAACTTGAACGCATCTGTCACCCTATCCCTCCGATCATCCCAATCGACCTTCGCGCCCGCCTTTTCCGGTCGTTGCATCCATTTCCACGTCTCCTTCGCCTTCTTCGCCGTATTCTCGTTCCCCCCAAAGAACCCCATAAAGTACAGCAGGCAGAGGAATAGAAATCCTCCAAATCCTAGCGTTCGTTTCCGTCTCCATATCGAGCGCTGCCTCCGCGAGGCTACGTACGAGTACGGTTTATCCTTATACATAGGCAGATCCCTATTCTCCCCAAAAAGTCCCCCAACCCTATCCTGAATACCCCCAATCACACCACTCGTCTGCGAGTTCGCGCTTCTGGCAGTCACGCCCGAAGCACCCCAGACCCTATTCTCGAGTTCGCGCTGCGGGTTCGTGAAGGAGGGGACGTTCTTGGGAACGGAAAAGGTAGACATTTCCTCGATAGCCTGCTTGCTACTTTCATATGCCTGGGTGCCGGCCTCGAATGCTTGGGCGCTGGCCTCGACGACCTTTTGGGTGACTTCGGTGGCTGCTCGTTGGGCGGTGCCTTTAAGGATGTGGTAGGCAGGTGAGCGATGGAGGTTGAAGGGGTCGCGAAGGGCGTTCATGGACGCCGCTAGATCATGTGCGTGATGAATGGCAGGAATACATGGGTACGTAAAGGAGAGACAAGAAGTTTGGATGGTCGTGAGAGTCAAGGTTGGAGGATTGTTATTTACTTACACCTGTCCTTCAGGGTACGAGCCTGGAAGCGAGGTCTTGGCAACATGCCTTCCAGGTATTCGCTTGACCCCTGGAAAGTCGGCAGGGAAGACGACTGTCGTGATCCGAGGTTGTTGACTTTGGGGAAAAAGAACTCGTCATTCCAACTTTCTAGTATACCAAGTGTTGATCTGAGCAATTGACCCTTTGTAATTGTGAGCTCTTGATCTCAACCGCGGGACCCTAGGAACCTAGTTGAAGACAAGAAATATGGTGTTATTGAGAAGTCTGAAAATTAACTTTGATTCGATTGATGTCACTGCCATCTAACTCGACTCATCTAAACTATTGAAAGTCCTCAAGATCCTCATAAAAACAACCTTAACCTGCGGACTCCTCTCCACATTCCCCGCCTCGACAACCACCCCCCTAATATTCTTGATCGTCTCATCCCTACCCTCTTTTGTTCTCCCAAACACATTACCAATCAAGGCCTTCGCAATCATCTCCGCCGCTTCTGCCTTCTTAGTTCTCATCGTCTCAGTTCCAGCGCCGCTGGCAATATCTAGTAATGGTAGAAACCCAATTGCAAGATCGTAATGAGTCCCATCCGAAGTAGCGTTTGCCTTGCTAAGTCCTTCAAACAAGGCTTTACTGCGTTCATAAACAGCGAGTCTGGTAGCGGTAGTAATCTTCATCGAGTCGCAAACTTTCTTGGAGATCTCGAGAAGTTTTGGTAGATGTGTGATAGGGGAAGGTTTCTCATGCTTGACATTAACCGCACGAAACAAGGCCGAGATACCGTTTGTCACCAAGGTATCTTCAGACCCGTCCTTTTTGGAGTCTTCATCAGTATCCATCTTATCCTCACTCGTTATCTCCTCCAGAAATGGCGAGATGATATTGAACACTTCGTCGAACATATCGATATCAACCCTCACCTCACTGTATTTCCCCAAACTATCAAAGGCGTGCGGCCGATAAGTTTCGTTATTACGCTTTGCTTCTCGAATGGCGATTTTCTTCATCTGCGCTGCTATCGTAGCATCATTTTCCCACAAAGATTTCCCATCTTTGGCCAGTTTGACAAATGCCTCCAGGACAATCTCCTTGCCATCAAATGTTTTGAGGGCAAGTGCCTTCTCGAGAGCAGGCCAGATAGCAACCGCATTCACAGTGCTAATTTCAGACCCAGAACAAGTAACGACATCGGCAATAGCCAACGCGGCAGTGTGCTTGATAGTCCATTTTGGAGATTCGAGATTCTCAACTGCTAAGGCGTTGATCTCCTTCGAGTAAAGTAGTACGGCACGAGAGCCTCCAACATTCTCGCCCCAGGTTTTTTCAAATTGCTTCTTAACATGGTCGTCGAAATCGTGCTTTGCGAAGAAGATAAATGGCAAAAAGGCGGAAGCGAATTCATTGAAGCGATCGGTGGCGAATTTCGAGACGGAGTAGATGATGTCTGCTGATATTTGGCGACGTACTTCGTCCTCTGCATCGAAGTATAATTTCTTCGAATAGGTGGAGAGTCTTGATACACTGGGGGCAGTTGCAACACGTGCTAGGTAACCGCATGCTCTAGCATATCCTGCGCTAACTGCGTTGTTGCGGTCAAGGACTGCTTTCTCCAAGACCTTTAGGAATGAGTCCGCGTGCGGTCGGAAGACGAAAGTATGTCGGGTTGCGAGACTGACGAGCACCCCGCTACATCCAATCTTTGACGGCATTCCAATGCTAGTCTTAATTACATTCTCAAGTCGAGGCACAAGTTCCTTCATCGCCGTTTCATCAAGAATATCAAGACAACGCTCGATAGCCTCCATGATTGGAGATTGCGAGACTGCAGTAGTTCTCGCATTGTCGATTTTCTCCTCGGTGAGATTGTAGTGGGCTGCACGTAGACGGACATATTCGACACCTTCCCCTTCCATAGTACTCAAGAGACCAATCAATTTCTCAACAAGATCCGGAATGAATGGCAGCAGAGCTTTTCCACCACTCTTGATAAGTTTCAATACTGTAACTGTGGCGAAAATTCTGACTTCTTCAGCCGAGCTTTCCATACCTTGCTCAGATAGAAGGAATGGTAATACTTCTTTGAGCATTGATGATGCTTTTGAAGAAGCTCCGACTTCGATTTGGCGAACGAGAATACCAGTCAATGATCTGGTTAGAGCTAGCGCAGCTTCTCTTACTGAAAGCTTGATATCATCCAAAACTTTGAAGTTCTTGGACCAAATCTCGCTCAAGTATTTCTCGTATTTTTCGAATTCTCTGCCTGACACCAGATCGGCGATGGCTGCACAGCTCGCTTGTCGGGTTCTCCATTCTTTGGCTAGAATGCTAATGAGAAGTTCTTGTAAGATATCGTCAAAGTACAACTCCGTTGTCGCTGCTGAATCCTTAACCAGAGCATTCCAAATATCGTTCATTGAGCGTTGAACGTTTGGATTAGGATCGAACTTGTAGCGAAAAAGCTTCTTGATAAGTGCGGCGTCAACGATAGATTCTTCCGTGAGCATCTGAGAAAGTCCAAATCTCCCAAAAGCTGCTCGGGTCGTCCAAGTAGCGGCATTTTGAGCAAGCGCCATGAATTTGTAAACCAAACTTGGATTGCCGAGCTCGTCCGCCAAAGACACGATATCTTTGTACGAGGTAACCGACTTGTTGTCTCCAGTAGGCAAGGCACCAGGTTCAAAAAGCTCGGTTTCGTCATCAACCTTCAACTGAGTACTGGAGCCAGTGAAGGAAGCCATCAAATCATTAACAAGTTGTTTTCGAAGCGCTGCGTCTCCTTGCTCATAAACCAAGCTCAAGCCTCTCGAGGCGGTTTCCTGGACCAAGTCATCTCGCGCGGATAGTAGCCCCATAAATGCCGATTGACATTCTCTTAAGCGTGACTGCACTTTGGTGTGTCTGCTGTTATTCGAAACCACTGAAAACAGCCAGATACCAGATGCCTTCTTCAAAGAAGGTTTGGTCGTTTTGCAATCCTTCAACAATCGAGCAACGACTGTTTCGATTGTTTTGGCACGCCCCACTCGCCCCTTGTAGTCTGCATCCACATCAAGACTGAGGAGAAGAGCTTCGGATTCCCAACATGCGCTTGCGGAACTAAGAGCTTCTCCCACCGCGAAATGAACTTCAGCTTGCTTCAGTTCGGAAAGCGCATACAGGGTTGTAAAGATGGTGGTGTTAAACTCGGAATCTTCATCAAACACAAGCGCGAGACGCCCAAGAGCAGATATTGCTCTCTCGTTACCCTTCTTTGCCTCAGCTGCCAAGAGATCGATTAGACTCTCTGGTTTCAAGGAAGTTCCGGTAATTCGGTCCACTGTCAAAATCCCAGATGCACTAATTTGTCCAACTGCATTGAGTACGGCTTCCTTGGTGGTCCCATCTCTTGCTTTAGCCAGTACTTCGAAAAGTAGATTGATGACCTCCTGAACCAAGGTTTCATTGAGCGTACCGAGACGTCCATAGAACACGAATCGACTCAGCAGGTAACCAAGTGCAAGAATGGCGCCAGTGACCTTGTTTAATTCTGCACCTACAGCAGACGACCACAAGTTAGCATCCTCAAGTAGCGATTCCACCAATTTCTCAATGGATTGAGTTTCGACCGTCGGGTGAGCGGCTAAGATACCGAATGCCTGCGACGCAATCTCGCGAGTCGCAACATTGTTCGACTTGATGGATGGCAAGAGCTCGCTGGCTCTGTGCGCAATTTTGCCAACAGCACTGCTGGGTGAAAGTGCCAAAATATCGACGAAACATTTTCCACAATCGCCCAGGCCATTTCCGTCGTTCCGAAGCATGCCTTCGAAAGCGGCAGAAAGATATACACCGAGTGCACTCTCGTCTATAGTTTTGATGTAGGCCTTCATGATTTCGCGAGATCGCTTATCAGATCTAAAGAGCACATCCAATTGACGTTCCCAATCGGCGTCCACATCAAAGGCGATTTCAGACTTCTCTAACGAGCCCATTAACAACATACGACGACAGTAGCTGACGGCAGAAGCGAATGCATTAATCTTGGACCCAGAAAAGTTCCCAAAGACTGAAACAGAATCAACTTCCATTCCACTTCTCATACTATTCGATATGGTGGAGTTTTCAAGAATGCTTTTCCCGGTAAAAAATACCTTGACCATCTCGCTCCAGTCAGGCAAAATACAGTCGACAGATGATGACGATGAAGTATTACTGAGTAGTGTGTACCAGTATGGATCCTGCAGGTGGTCAGTATTCACCATGGAAGATAAGGAGGCGTCTAAACATACCAGTCCTTTTTTCCCCTCTTCTATCACATCACTTCGCTCATCTACGCGTCCTCCAAGAGCTAGAATATCAATCCATCGACCTACTATGTCATCGTATCCGAGACATCGATTAGCCCATCGGACAGTTGAGAACCGAGCACTTCGGACAATCTCATCGTCTGGCAATGTCATATAATGCAGTAGTAAAGAGCGCAATTCATACTTCAATTCATCGTCTAGCGGTGGAGCAAAATTGTTAAGTAAGCTTGAAAGTGCCCCTTCAATACTAACAAAAATGGTACTTGAAGATTGATCTTCTGTTAATGATCTGAAAAGCCAGCGAACAAGTGACAAATCTTTGTGACGAGCAATCGAGGGCGTGGTTTTAGCAAGAGATCCCAAAGTTTCGTAAGCTAAGGCTCGTAAAGAGGCAGCTTCGTTGTCTGATTTCTCATGAGGTATCGGCCAACCCTGATCCTCGATGTAATCGCGTAAAAAGTCGACTAGCTGAGGTGCAACTTGTGCTATGTATTCTGGTGAGGCTATACGTGAAACCCAGTTCATGTAATTGAACAATGCATTTCGAAACTTTGTTGTTTCGAGACCTTTAGTGGGGAGATTTGTGTTGTCGTCTGGCTGAATAGCTTGTTGTACGATTTTGACAATCTGCTGTGGGAAAGTTGTTGAGATAGCAGATTTGGCCAGCAACACAAGCAATCGTGTTTGGAGAGCGGGCTTCAACGTGAAGTAAGTGTGTAGTAAATTGCTGATCATTTCTGGGACCTCGAGAGAGATAGCTGAACGCTTTAGCATATCATCACCAGCACCGGAAATGCGAGAATTGGCATCTCCAGATGCGAACAATGCAGCCAGAAAGCGTTCCTCGTCAGTGAAAGCGCCACTCGCCAAGAAGGCAAGGACCACAATCTTGGTTTGGGTAAGATTGAGACCTTCGTCAGACGATGGGTCCCAAGTCTCTTGCTTGCCGTTCAACGTGAGGAATTCGTATTCTTGGACTGTAAGACCAGGACAAGTAATTCCGCTGGCATTGCTACGTATGACTGTGAGAAGCATAAGTTTGCTAAACCAAAGGGCTACAAATTGTGCATCCTTGGTGTGCTCATCAAGACCGAGTTGCTGTCTCAATTCAATGTCTTCTTTGCTTCCACGCAATGGAATCCGGAGCTGCGGCAAGAGACGGAGGAATAGGTTGAAGATAGTAGCACATGTGGGCTTCCCCGCATCCTCTGCAAGACCGTGGAGCAGAACAGGCAACAAGTCCATTTGTTCCTATGCCACGTGTAAGTACAATAAGGTTCAATCTGGAGATGGAGCTAGTTACCTTGGATGAGAGTTTGCCGACACTCTGCTGGATGAACATGAGGTCAAAGTGTCGAATCATGGCCACACCCGGATTCTCCTTGTATTGAGTCAAGAGCTTCGCTACAGGCAGAACAATGCTCCTAGAGAAATTGTTAGCTAAACTTCTTGTATTTTACGCCGAGTGGACATACTGGTTTCCTGCGAGACGAATTTTGATATGCTGACATGTTGAGATGACCTTATTGCGTACAGAAGCATGTTCGCTGCCCAGTTTCAGGAGCAAAGGTGGCAAGTATGTTGTGAGAAGTGCTTGTAGTTTGCTGTCCTCAGCAAGGGCGATTCTCATCTCCACTTTCCCGCAGAGCTCCAACTCTCGAGCTTCGGTGGCAGCAGACATGTTGATGTTGGGGTTGGAGGAGGTTGGTGAAATATCGCATTACGGTTCAGTTCGAGATTTGAAGAAGGTTGGGGTTGGGAACTTCAAAAGCAGATTTTATGAGAAGACCGAGGGTGACTTTAACTTGCTGAAGAGACCAGAACAGGCCCCAACTATTACGACTTTGCGTTGTATTGCGCGGCAGATTTGCCTTGTTGGGGTGTTTCCATTTGCTTGACAATGCTGGTGCACGTGCCATGTACTCACGTGAATGGGCGATTGCGGGTGACTGGGCTGCGCTTATCGGACTGATTTCGTTTGGGAGGCAGCTTGATGAAGCGTCATTTCAGTGTCTGTCTGGCTTTCTTTTGACAACCTCTCCTCTTACCATCAACAACCTCACACCATGCCTAGACTCCTCACCGAAGTTGGCCACTGCTACTTCTGACCTTTCTCTTTCTTTCTCATTTACTACGCAAAGGTGTAGGCGCATTACTCGCTACCTACTCATACCTGAGGATTCTACGGACCCTCTATCAAACATCCGCCCTGGTCTCAACCACCCCGCCAATCTACAACATCCTCCTCCTCCATCACCACCACCTTTACCTCCTCTGTTGCTTTTGACCGACACACCGTCTCACCCAAAAAGAAAACTACAAATCTTCCTCTTTCTAAAATCAACCACCACAGATCGGAACCATGGACGAAGCAGTCAGTAATTTCGTGGGGATCACTGGGGCGAGTGAAGCTGTGGCGAGACGGTATTTGGAGATGACCGACAACGACCACGCGCAGGCAGTCCAACTATATTTTGACGCACCTGATCTTGCTGCTGGAGCAGATCAACCGGCAACACCTCCTGTCCCTTCAAATACACAACCTCAACCAGCCTCAACAACTGGCCCCCGGAGCTCGAGCAGAGTTGTAGATCTTGAAGATGAAGACGAGGAAATGGAAGAATTTGACGAAGATGAACAAGCTTCATCAGCGGCAGCTATTGGTCGTGCAGCAGACTTTGAGGACGATGAAGCTATGGCTAGGAGAATACAAGAGGAGCTCTTCGCAGGTGGCGATTCATCTGGCGGTTTGGATGCGGATGGCGTTCGGGCACCCATTGCACGCACTAGAGAGACCCTGATGGGGCCTGATGCCGACTGGGGACCAGATGATATGCAGGCTGCAATTGCACAACAAATGGCACAGCGACAGATGCGTAGACCTGGTATGTTCTTCAAGCCAAATGAGACTTGGACTTTTTCTAACATTTGCTTATAGTAGGACGACCCGGTGTCTTCAATCAACAAACCGCAGGCCCCTCGATCTGGGATGACTCCACTGCTGGCGGGAGCAGTAGCAATCCATCACGAGCTGCCGCAAGGGAACCAGTCGACTCGAAGAGTGCCCGCCTTGCCAAATTATTTCGCCCACCTTTCGATCTCATGAAACAAATTCCGTGGGATGCTGCTCGGGATTTGGGCAAAGAGGAGTTGAAATGGATCATGGTCAACATCCAAGACCCTTCTATCTTCGACTGCCAATTGCTCAACCGCGATATATGGGCAAATCAGGGTATTAATGAACTGATCCGGGAAAACTTTGTCTTTTTACAGTACTCAAAAGACGATCCCCGAGCAAATCAATATCTGCAGTACTATTTCCAGGAGCACGAGAGTCAAGATGCATACCCACATATTTCCATCATCGATCCACGAACTGGAGAGAAGATGAAGACATGGTCTGGACCAAAGAAGCTTGAGGCAAGCGAATTCCTGATGCAGCTCGTTGAGTTCTTGGACCGTTACAGTCTCGACAATAAGAAAAAGAACCCTGTTGCGAAGCGGAAGCCAGAAAAGCCAAAGGCATTCGATGTTGGGCGACTTACGGAGGAAGAGATGCTCGACATTGCATTGCAAAACAGTCTCGCCGCCAGTGGAGAAGCAGCCGGTCCAAAGGAACACGACCCTGATGACCTCACCAAGAGTTTCGGGGATGTCAGCAAGGGCAAAGGTAGAGCGGGTGAAGTTGGTGCTACAGATGCAGAGGCTTCGAACGGACATGCGGAGGAGCCAGAAATCGCAGCACCCACCACCTTTTCTCGCATTGCATCGGACAAGCCTCACGTGGAGCCGGAGCAGGGGCCTGGTACTACTCGTATCCAATTCAGATATCCCGATGGAACAAGAGCCGTACGAAAATTCAAGGTCGACGATCCTGTGAGCCGCCTCTACGAATGGCTCAAGGCTGATCCGTTGGAGGGAAAGAAGGGCATCGCTTTTGATTTGCGATTTGTGGGCAAAGATTTGGGCGAGGCATTGGAGGAAACCATTGAAGCTGCTGGGCTCAAGAATGGGTCTGTGATGGTGGAGTATCTGGAGGAATGAGTGGGGATATAGGCACTCTCAGCATTCTACATCATATATCGCATCATCTTGTGGCATTGGTGCTCAGCTACATCGCAGCATTCGGATTCTGTTGAGCGCAATCCTGCATCTCTTTTCTGGCCAAGGCCTCGTTTCATGGTTCAGGGGCATGATTTATACCATAGATGGCAGGCTTGTCACTACATTCAGCGTAGACGGAATAAATGATGAATGAATGATACTACATAGATCTTAGCGTTGCAGCCTCCACAGCAAACCTCTACAAACTAACTACCTAGGTACTGTAATCGGTCATCACTCCCAAGCACCTACTCACTCCAAGATTGCAGAGGAACAATCATCTGAATGGCTTGGGAGAGAGAGAGAAACTTAATTTCCCAATTCTTCTAGATCACTTCAGACAGTGGCTTACTATCTGAGGGCATCAAGACAGCAAGCAGATAGGTGAGAGCAATTGCAACGCCTCTTGGCTGTTTTGCTACCTAGGTAGCTTGCAGTTATGCACAGAATTAAGATTTGTTAGCGTGGTGACAACTACGTAGGTCAAGGCCTTTATGCACCTGTATGATTGGCAGGAGCTTCTTTTTCCCAAAGTCTTGGAGCAAGGGTTCTTGTTTACACAACCCCTGAAATCAAGTCGTTGATTGGGCGGGGATCCAACATTGAAGAAATGACAACAAAACATGCAATTCCGATATCCCGTGTTCACGGGAAAAGGCAACCAGTCTGATGGAAATAAAGGGTTCTCGTGCTTTGGGGGTGAAATGAAGTGCAAAGAGTGACCCCCTTAAATTGTTATTGTAGCCCTACTCCTAGATGGGCATATCATAAGGTGAGATTTACCTATATCAGATTGGGCAGTTGGGCTTGCGCCTTCCCCAGATATTGATGAAACAAGGGAGCTCCGTTGCTGCTTCCCTTATCCAACGCGCTGCGCTGCGCTGCTGCTGAGCAACGGCATTGCTAGGTACCTTGATCCTCACCTCAAGGCTCCCTCCCATAATTACTAAAACTCTAACCACCGATTTCATGAACTCTCCATTCTCCAATCTCGCAGCATCCATCCCCATTCCGATCCCCAGAGCGTCCCAGAGCGTCCCAGAGCATCCCATATCACCCACCGCCTGTCTGTCGCTACATCATCGCCACAATCCAACCCCGCCATTGACGACGCACCCTCGGCCTCTAGACTAGATTCACCCACAAGACTCAGCCAGCAGCTCCCAAAAAATACCAGAAACTACCAGACCGGCAGCTTTTAGAATCTCACCTTCCAACACCAAACAACAAACAACAAACCGTCCGCACACTTTCTCACCTATCTGCTGCTCTCCAGTTTCGGCTGCAGTAGCGTGCACCCCTTTGAGCCACTGGGAGCCTCTTTCACAAGCTGCCTAGGCCCTCTGCACGCCCCCCCAACATTTGTCTTGAAGCTCTGGTACATCGCGTTGGCCGATCTTGATTTGGCAAGATGGCAAGTGGAGGTGGCATGATGAGTGGGGTGGTTGATCCAGAGACGTTATACACAAAACAGAACTGCATAGGTACGTGTTCACGACCTGACCGGTTATGTTGTGGTGTAGCATTGCTGACTTGGAACAAGGTGGTGGCAGTTTTGGCAAGGTCTACAAAGGGTGGGTAGCTTTCTCCCCCCTCCGATCTGGCAAAATACTGAATTGTGGCTGACCGGATGCTAGTGTTGACAAACGCAATGGACAAGCCGTGGCTATCAAGGTCATCGACGTCGAGAATGCCGAGGACGAGGTGGAAGACATCATACAGGAAATATCGATTTTGTCCGAACTCCACTCCCCATATGTCACACATTACCACGGGTCATACTTGAAGGGTTCCGACCTCTGGATCGTGATGGAATTCTGCTCGGGTGGAAGTTGTGGGGACTTGATGAAGCCAGGTTTAATTGGGGAGGAGTACATCTCGATCATCATTCGGGAACTGCTGCTTGGTCTGGATTATCTTCATGGTGACAAGAAGCTTCACAGAGATATCAAGGGTGAGACGAACCTCGCAGCACCTAGCGAGTACAAAACTGACTTGTCACAGCTGCCAATGTCCTGCTCGGAGCGAATGGACAGGTCAAGCTTGCCGATTTTGGTGTTTCCGGACAACTATCAGCAACCATGACGAAGAAGAACACGTTTGTGGGCACACCGTTCTGGATGGCACCCGAGGTAATCAAGCAATCCGGTTATGATCACAAGGCGGATATCTGGTCTTTGGGAATCACGGCACTCGAGTTGGCAAACGGAGAGCCACCGTATTCCGACATTCATCCCATGAAGGTCTTATTTTTGATACCCAAAAATCCTCCACCCGAACTGGAAGGAAACTTTACAAAGGCTTTCAAGGAATTTGTGGAGTTGTGTTTACAGAAGGATCCCAGAAAACGCCCCTCAGCAAAGGAATTGTTGAAGCACCCATTTGTACGAAGAGCCAAGAAGACATCCTACCTTACAGAGTTGATTGAGCGATTCGAGCGCTGGGCTGTACACCACAAGGGGGATTCCGACGATTCTGACGATGGCCGAGACGAACTTCCAAGAACTGTACCAGTAAATGAAGATCTGTGGGATTTTGGTACTGTTCGTCCTGTTGGGGGGGTCAGAGGAGGTCCTAGAGCTGGTCTGAACACAATGGAAGAGTCTACGGCCAACGCCAGATCCTCAAGATCCTCGGAAAGTCAAGTCGATTATGCGGAGCGACCTCGAAGCATTTCGCCAACCAAGTCGAAGGATGCCGGTTATGTTCCAAGTTCTGATACAGTCAAACAAATGAACTCGCCCAATACTGAGCAGCCCCGCCAACACTCGCCGACAAGAAAAACTGTTCCAAATATGCATCAATCGCCATCAAAGGTTCCCTTGCCTCCTTCGCCCGAAAAACATCGCTTGGCACCGGAAACACCACGACCTAGTCAATATTACCAACCTCAACAAGACTCGCCAGACTATGACCGATCATTGCAGGAGCAGCTTCAAAAGGAGATGAGCTATCTGAACATGTCAGGCACCCCATCCCCTCAACCACCTCGATCGCCGTTGAATCAAGCACCTATGCAATATCAAAGCCAACATTTAGCATATCCAAAGCCTTCTTCGCAGCAACCATTGCCAAAGCTTGCACCCATCACACTACCTGAGATTCCACCCTTTCGAGGAAGTCCACAGCCACTTCAACAGGTTACCAATCAATTAAGTTCCACCGCACCCAAGCAGCAAGTTCCTAGTTTTGGTCAACCCTTGGCTTCTCAAAATGTTAATCCTCGCCACATGGGTACTGGTCAACCACTTCCAGCCTTACCTTCCAAGCAACGTGACAGTACTGCAAGCTCTCGCGAAAGCATTGCTTCGGATTCGTCGTATGCGCCTTCCACCATGCCCTCTCCAGTCCCAAGTCCTACCGGCGAACTCGACGCATTGAATGATGTCATCTTCCCAGCTCTCGAGGGGGCCTTGAAGCGACGACAAGTTAATCTTCAACAAGCTTTTGGTGGACGAAATGGTACTACACCTAAGCAACAACGAGCTCAGGCTGCACATGAGAAGATCCGGGGGTTGGTGTTCAAGTTGGCACATGTTTGTAAGCAGATTGATCATTGGGATAAGCAGGAGCCAGTGGGCATGCCTAATGGGGTTGATGTTTTTCTTGAGGGCTTGTTGGAGGAGATTTTGGTGAGGGTTGAGAGTGGGGATGAGGAGGGGGAGGGGGAGGGGGAGAAGAGATGATTTGATGATATTGAAGGGTAATGATATGAAAAATGGAGATAACGAATTTGGGAGGAGTTTGTTTGTGTTGGGATGGAAGGGCGCCTGGGCGCTGAATGAATAAATCATGGGAGGAGTTTTCAATCCGAGCAAGCATGGCAAGCACGGGTTTGATGGATGGCATGGCATTGTAAATACCCTAGACGATTGGTTGTGAGGATTGTTCTTCATTACTAGCATTTGCTGTTGGAGAGCAGAAGGTCAATTGTTTTATCAATCAGTTTATGGGGTGTGTTGCTCGAGTGATTTTTGCGTCTCATTTTTTGGTTGCGACTTAATTTACTTCTTCCTTTTGGCAAAAGGGTGGGTGACTTTCGGAACCTTTCTTGATATCTACTTCTTGACATTGGGAGTTCCTTTTATCATTTTCTGGTCAAGACTCGGCAGTATATGTTGACTTGGGTGTTTTGGAACAGGCAGCCCAGTGGGTACCCTATCGTCACGGAAGCTATCTTCAAAAACTTCAAGGGGAGACTTGTAGGCAAGCGACTTTGCATTGGTGGTTTCGTTTGACTGAAATCTTAAACGGCGAGGTCGAATTTGGTCGTGGTCTAGGTAAGGTAGTTGAGATCAAGGGATCCAGGTCAAGTGAGGCGGGAACAAACGACATTTACCTCCCCTCCCGATACCAGAGGAGGAATTCTGGAAGGAGTCATCCACCCCAGGCCCAAGGTGTGGCAAGGTCGTTCCAAGTATAACTGTATCCGCTCGTAGAGATGAATATTTTTATTTTTATTTTTTTTTTTTGTTGCATTACACAGGTTGAGAGGGAGGAGGGGGGTTGAACAACTAACTACCTGACTGCCTGGGTCTTCGTTGCTCGAAATTAGACCTTGGAGTGCCACGGGATGAATTGCTGATGGGAAAGGGACTTACGTTTTGCTATGCTTAGAGAGAGAGAGATGATGATGTTATATAGCAAGTAATGAACTCTAATTTAGAAAGGTAATCGTCTCGGATACATCTTTGAGAGTAGAAGTGTGAGTAACAAGTGTGAGGATTTCGTAAAAGAGTGCAGGGTATGGTACTCGAAAGAGGAATAAAAGTAAGGTGTTGAAGAATCACGGAATAGACAATTGGTAAGCTTCCTTTCAGCCAACCCTTCCAATCGCCACAGTGAAATTTCAGTAATTATAGCAGGATGGAAGCTTTGTTTACCAAGTTAACCATTAAACCCCATCTATCACATTACATCATAACCGGCTCTCCCTTTCCTCTCTCCTCAAAATCTCTCTCCCCATCTCTCCCCAATTCTAAAACATCAAGCCTTCAGCCCACCAGCCCCAACTCCCTCACCACCCCCCACACTCCCAGCTCCACCACCAAGCCTCTTCTTATTGACCAACCTCAACCCCGCAGCAAGCATCACAATCGCCTCAAGCCCAAGCACAACAGCAAGCGTAACCATAGCCCCAATAACCCCCGCAACAACCTTACTCACACCCCCCTCTTTCCCCTGCGTAGTAGCAGGTGTCGTCGTTCCCGTCGTCGAAGCAGCTGTAGGTGCACAAACACCAGTACTGTTCCCACAACTCTTACACCACCCCTCCTGATCCCCAATAGCAAACTTGCCCATCTCGCCTGTAAAATCCGTCCAAGACAACAGGTTCGAACTGCCCCCAAATAGAGGGTAAGCAGTCAAAGGATTCTCAGCCGCGCTCCCATTCGAAAAAAGAAACCTCACAGAGATATCCTCCACCTTAGGGTAACTAGTATTACTTACACTGCTATTACTAACCAGTTCAAAGACCATGCTTGATGCATAATCCACCACGCCCGTGAAATTCTGGGACACCTTGTTAAGTTGCGCCAGCCCGAAGAAAGACAAGAAAGAGGCGTAGGCCCCGAATTGCATGGACACCGTAGTCTTGGATTTCGATGTTATTGTGTAATTTAAATTTTGCACGATTTGAGCGGCGAGGGTGGAGCCGGCGATGGCACGGATGGGGTCGCTGGCGTTGTAGGCGAGGTTGAATTCGTGGTCGTCGGCGAGGGTTTGGAGTTGGTAGAGGGTGTCTGTGGTGAGGAGGGAGGAGGATTGGATGGAAGAGTTGTGGATTTCGGAGACGTGGATTAGATCGTAGACTTTGTCTCAATTAGTCTTTACATCTACTTGGAATTGAGAGGTAAAGAGCGGAGAATAACTTACTGGAATAAGCATTCTTAAAAGTGGTCGACGCGCTCGTAAAAGTACGATTGATGACCGGGTAAATACTCTGATAGAAAGCAGAAGTGGCACTTAACTTCTCCAAGTATTCGCTCGAGAAGAAATAGTTGTTGGAGCTGACAATTGCATTTCCACATCCACTCTGGCCTGTGAAATCCGGTTGTTAGCTTTATACCCAACCAACCTAGGTCAGTACATGAAAGCAAGAAAACCAACCTTGCAACCAAGCACTGTTCTCCGAATTGGCCCCTGAAGAAGCACTCGCAACAGCATTGACGGGAATCA
Organism: Hymenoscyphus infarciens; assembly: GCA_001414345.1. Taxonomy (NCBI): domain Eukaryota; kingdom Fungi; phylum Ascomycota; class Leotiomycetes; order Helotiales; family Helotiaceae; genus Hymenoscyphus; species Hymenoscyphus infarciens. The sequence continues at coordinate 33,389 of LLCB01000350.1, read as the reverse complement.
ATTGATAGCCCCCCAGAGGAGCCTCAACCTTCGATCCATTCGCCAAACTCTCCGTCCCCAAAGTCGTTCCCACAGGTGGATACAAACCCTGCAAGAATCCCGCCGCCGAGTTTTGCAGAACCGTATCAACCGGTGCTTCGATGTTCAACTGCGAATTCTTCACCACCGAGCTACTGATGCCGAAAATCGGCGATGAAGAATTGGCATCGACATAACGATTTCGGAAGAATGAACCTGACTGGTGGACTTGCGCATACCCCAGATCCGTCAAGGTCGTTGGAGCGAAAGATTTGGATGTGCGATCTCCATGCCTGTGGAAGATGAAGACTCCCAGGACAGTCTCTTCGGCTTGGATAAGAGGCAACAAAGCGACCGGCAAAACTTGAGAAAGACGCATTTTGAAAAGAATGGAAGCTTCCAAAACAGAAAGGCAAGAAGAAGGGGAAGTCTTTATCAACAACCACTCTGGTACCAATGACCGAGAGAGGTAGCTCCGAGTCTAGCGCTAGCATCTAGCATCTAGATGCACTAAAGATGCAAGCTACTCATACGCTTATCGGGCGATACAAAGATGGCCCAATCAAACTCCACTAGAGCGTGTTGAAAGACATGAGTGGTACCCCAAAATCGGAGGTTTAGGTCTTTTGAGAAGAATCCACTGGAGTTTGTGCATCTCCGGCGGGGTACCATGCACATGGATGCTGTACAGTAATGGGATTTTCGGCCTAAACTCGGCCTTTCTTTTCGAGTAGTGGGAGGTATGTGACTGGCGAGACAGTACATTACCAAACCGGAACCCCTCGAAATTGCCTCTTCTTGACGAGGAGGTCGTTATCTAAGTAGGTATCTCTTGCGACCCTCCCCCGAAATGGCCTCCCTTTTTCCTAGGCAGTCGTGCATCATGCTATGGGCTTCTCCTGAAGCGAGCTAAGCGGAGTTGACCAGAGTAGAGTGACCGAGTCGAGCTGAGTCAAGTTGATAAGTCTGAATCACTTTAGTGTAGAGGAGTCGGTGTAGAATCTGATTCTTGGTGAATCTTTACTCGCTCGGAAATATCACTAGCTCTGAAATTGTCTGCTCAGTATTAGTTGCTCGGAATTAAATATCCGGGTACTGGGAAAGATACAGTAGAGCTAGGAAAGATATTCTGATTGGACTTGAATGCGTGCTTTCCCAACCAGCTTCAACTAAATATCCTAGTCTCTCTCACAAGTAAACGTGTTCCATCCAGTCCACAAGAGAACGATAGTCATTCCTCATCGCTCTTCCTGCCATCGTTCTCTGTCTCTTCTCAATTTAAGTCTTTGAATAAGTGGGTGTTTCTAGGAGCGGGCATGTAGGTAATGAAAGGAAATCTGATCGGGTAGGTACGTTGTACAGTAGCAGTAAAAGAGATGTCTCGGCTTTATCGTTCCACGAGAATAAATCCACGCCAAGAACAGAAAATAACAATCTAGACTCTCGGTTACAATAGTATAATATATTCTACATCTACTTATTTTTTCTGTGTATTTTTTGCGAATGGTTGTTGGTGAGTTTTAGGGGTTGTTGCTGGTTTTCTTGGGTAGCTTCGACCTACACGGAGGGTGGTTAGTGTTCTCCATTCATTTGTGGCAGGGGAGTCCTTGTACAAGAAATTCTTGCAGATTTGGTTGTTCGAAACCTGGTACATTGTCTTTCTAAATTAGGTACACTAACAAGAACGATGGCGGAGATTCTCACCAAGACCATCATTAGATTTGAACTTCCCCGGTCAATTCTCCCTTTGATGGCTTGACTTATCGTATACAAAAAGGTCCGCCGATTTCAGTTTAGGCCTGTGCAAACCAACTACACTTATCATCTTGTCAAGCTTTAACTTAGCGAAAGAAAATCGCCAAAATACGAATTTCAGTCCATCACGAAAAAGTTAATTAACCTTGAACTCGACAGTTATAGCTTTTAGCTATATAGTTGTGGTTTTCATATGAGTAGTTACAAAGGTGTCGGAGGTACTAAAATCGGTCGTATACGAGGAGCTTAAGTCTCGACAGAACACGATTTGGGAAGGTGGTTGCAAGATTGAAATCCCTACCCCTTCAACTCTCCGCTTTTCGAGCCCTTTGTCTGTCAAAGCTCCAACGATCGGGGAAAAGAGTTACTATTCTTTCGTCGCTCACTTGAAACACCAACAACGTCTTAGCAATTTCACTAGCATATTTTTATGCTATGGGATTTTCCGAGACTGTGGAGTAAACATCTCGAGTGCTACCATTCCGCGAAGAATATGAAGCAGATTATATCGAGAGCCTGTCCCATAATTACAAATAACACCACGCCTACTCTCCGACATTCTTCGCTCATCAACCCTCAGCATCGCCCACGTGGACAATATACCCCCGAGTTCTTGGAGACGCAGAGTATTCTGCGGCTGTCTTACAAAGGTATGACTTTTTTTATTCTGTAGTTCTGAACGAAGATCAGATTCTTAGTTACACATTTAAATTAAACAATGGAATTACTCTACTCTATTCTGGAGTAACTCTGATTTACTCTGAGTACTTGGGTAATCTATGAAATAGGCTGATTCTAAAGGTTATGTAAAAAGTGCTTTTTCTCTTGACAAGACTTAGAGAATCTGGCCCTCTCTTATAGAGGCATTCGAAAACCATTCTTGGACAATTAAACGTTCTCTTTCGCTCCTTCTCTGAATAGGAAAAATATCACTCGAAAGTGGAAGGCATGATTCTTGATATTGAGACATCGTGATTTTATGCTATGGGCTTATCTGCCGACGAGGGCCTATGGATAAATAGGTCTCAAATGCCAGTTAACGCGCAAAGAATAAGTAACACTTATACTCGGTATCGAGAACTTATCCCATATACATCCAACCCATAAAATAACTCCATGCTTCTTCTCCACTGATTCCTCAATCCTCTTCCTCGTCCAGCTCGGCCTGCATCTGTCTCTCTAATCAAAGTCAGTCCGGTTCCCTTCCACAAACAAACCAGTGAAGTCGAATGGGAAAATTTACATACCCCATATCCGATTCGCCGATTTCGAGACGATATCCGCCTTCATCTGTAACTTCTGAATATACTTCTCCTCACTCACTGGATCCAGTCGTGGTTTCTTGGGTTGTGCCTATTCATCGCCTGATGTCAACAAACACCTCCTACACATGAAAACGAGAGGGGAAGAGAAGGAGAATCAAAACTTACAAGTAACAAAACAGGAAGTAGATCCTTCGAATCAACACCCGCAACAGCACCAACTGTCTTAAATCCATTCTCCCAGAATATCCTCGCCGTCCGACTTTTCACATAAGTGATCTCAGCGAGAGCGAGGAGATCTGCTTTTGCTCCTGTTCACATCATTAGTTTCCATCCCCAATTCACCACACAAATTCACGGAAAGAAAAAGAAAACGTACCAGCCTTAAGCCTATCCGAGTAATGATCCAGCACAGCAGCCAAAGCCCCCCACCCCATCTTCTTACAAAACTTAATCATGCCAGCCGCAAACCCATGACAAGTCTGCGCCAGATTTTGTACAATCCCCCGAGGAAGATCGTATTTGCGTGCGACAGCATGAATGGGCATTTCGTTGCAGAGATCGCGGAGTTGGAGGGCCGAGTAGAAGCGTTTGTAGATTCGGGCGGTTTCTTGTTCTCGAGGGGTTTTTTCTTTCATGACGCCTCCTCGTGACCTGGAGACTTTGTCAGTGGGCGAGAAAGGGGACGGGGAAAGAAAGGGGACGAGTACATTCTATTTACTATCATGGGGTTGATTCCTACGAATTCGAGGACTCGGAGGTTGCTTTCGTTGAGAATGTCCATTTCTTTGCGGAATATTTGCCACTAAATTACTGGTTAGGGCCATGAGTTCAAGCAGTTACAGTTTGCTTGTGAAATGAAGTTTGGGAGGGGATGGATGGGAATAATTCTTTGAACAGAGAATCAACTAATATCACTCACGTTAATGGTTGAGGCTGTGTTCTGGACAGGAGTGAAGGTGTAAAATGCATGCAATTCGCCATCTAGAACGAACGCATCAAGAGCTCGTTTTAATTCTCTGTGAACGAAAAGACCATCTTCTGGTGTGAGCGAGGCAGTGACAACCGCCTGCCCTAAGAGAGTGGCTTCGTATGAAGAAGAGTCTGAGCTTGTGATCAACTTGTTCTCCAAAAGCTCCTCTATGGTAGACTTGGTCATGGTCGCAAGTTCATCGTGATTTATGCTGTGATAGAGCAAAGTCTTTTTAATGTAATCATCAATGGACTCGTCACTTGTTGCGAGCTGTGTTGCGATGACTTCCAATAAGGCTCTAACAATCGTGTTAGCATTCATCCCGCACTTTGGGGAAGAGGGTCGTTTGTTAAAACGTGTAACGGAATTGTTTGGCATACCTCTTGATGCCTCTCTTTCCAGGCACTAAACAACTCTCAACACAAGGAAGTTCTGCTTCCATGAGTTCAGCCACTGCTTCAAGATCACTCTTTTGGCAGCAGAGATAGGTTTCGCCAATTTCATCTTTTCCTTTTCTACCTGCTCTTCCTCTCATCTGGCGCCTGAATTTGTTAGCTGAGGTCTCTCTTCATTCAAGTGGTAATATTTACAGCATTGCGGGTCCAACGAGTTCAGCACCCATTCTAGCTCCGTGCAGGATTACTCTCCTAGCAGGAAGATTTATTCCCGCAGCTAAACTACAGGTTGCGACAATGACTTTTATCGTTCCTTGATCATAAGCCGTTGCAATTAAATCACGTTCCTCTGTAGTCAAGCCCGCATCTGTAGACAAAATCAGCCAAAATCAGCCATGAGCTCAGGTGGGATATAGGATTGAGAACTTACGATGGAATGCGACTCCAACAGGAACGGTCCTCTCAAGACTATGATCCAAGCCGGTACTGGTACTCCTCAGATCATTGAGTAATTCTGCTCTTTTTTCCATTACACCAGGAAGAACTTCTTCTGGACGAGGTAGCACTTGGCTGATAAGTATTGCGTTTCTTTCACAGCCTAGGCGACTGCTGCAAAATACAAGGGCCCCATAACCCGCTCTTGCCGTTTCATTTGCAAGTGCCACAACCGCATTTGTGAGCGGGGTTGAGAACTCCTTGACTTGCGATGGTTGTATGAATCTCAAAGGCTCTGGTTTCATTTGGGACGAAACCGGGTGTTGTGATGTGAGTTGGGTGGCAGTCTTATAAAATCTACTCGAAGATGATGCGGAATAAACCGTGTTGTCAAAAACTAGATGTTCTTCAACCGGCACGGGCCGATATTTGGAATGGTAGAACTTGGCATTATTGAGCCAGGTCGCCAGAACTTCTGCATTCTACCTTATGTCAAAATGGGAACACGAAAACGCCCGAGATTACTTACGTTCAGTGTGGCACTCATCCCGATAAGCTGAAAGGATTTCGTTAGCTTCATAATTTATGTGAGGTGATGTTAATGGCCAGACCATGAACCAGTGGAAACTGGCTTTGTTTTGAAAGAGCAAGGCTGTAATTACTTACTTGAATATCCTGGTCTAGACTGAGAAGCTTGGTGGCCATCAACTCTAAAATATACCCGCGGCCTTCATCGTCAAGCATATGCAGTTCGTCCATGACAACAACCCCAAGTTTTCCTATGGAGCAGTCATCAATAGCCGCGTTGATCATCGAGTTTGCCTACTACAATTTGAGCCAATGATAAACATTATGAGGGTAGACCCTACCTTTTCAATAGTGCAAACTGCAATATCTAGGTCTGCCCATGAGACATTTGATTTGCTGCCCCCAAAGAAGCCAACGACCCTAATTGACTCTTCGTCTCCTCGCTTTCTCCAAATTGACTGAAATTTAGTGGTGTTGGGGTCCTCGGGGACAGCTTTGACGAGTCCATTCACTACACTTCGTAGCCATCTCAATTTTTCTTGCACGAGAGCAACATATGGCAAAACTAGTAGTGCTTTTTTGCCTGGATTCTCTATCACTTTCTTGAGCATCAGGATGTCTGCCACTAGCGATTTTCCACCTCCGGTTGGAGCCGTGTACACCAGGTTTTGCTCTCCTTGCAGAGCTCCGCTTTTGAGAAGACAATCGGACTGCCATGGGTAGATTGATTTAACGCCCAGTAAAGAAAGATTGGCAACAAATTGTTTTGGTAACCCATAATGAGGGTGCGCAAGATTTAGTATTGGTTTTGAGACTGGGGTAGGGGTGAGAGCAAGGGCTCGTCTCTGAGAATATTCCGATGGTTGGCGATCCGCCACATCACGAATCTCACTGGCTTTGAGAGGCTCGAAACACTTGTTCAGTTGCAAAGTCGGACGACGGAATTCGGTTTTGTTGGTGATATCAACCAGGGCTGTTGTTGTTTTTATTTCTGGTAGTGGCTTGCTGCGGAAATCATCATAATTTCGTTTTTGGCCAACATGAGCTATCGTTGTATGTGCGCTTTTGGCGGCATCAAGAGTTGTCTTATGGTGGATTCCAGGTATTCTGCCCCGATCCATTGTTGGACGTCAAATCAACAGTGGCGTGGCGTGGCAAACACGGGAGGAGCGACCAAAGCGGGCGAAGAAACGAACTTGCTTTTGGTGTACATTTGAGATCGGGTTTGGATGCAAAGAGAATTTTGCTAGATGTGATGCCGCGATGTGGTGATCATGAGTCGTTCCAGGCAAAGATTTGAAGGTGGACGACGCGAAAGTGGAGCTTTCAATTTCAAGCAGGGCGGACCGACCAATCATGTTCAAGATTTCGTCGACGCGAAATGTTCACCAAGTCACGTGTAGTCGAAGAATTCACGAATATTTCTTCATTCCTGATAGAAACCTATTTTTTGGTAGCGATAAGCACTCTTACTTGAAATATTAAATTTTAAAAAGAAACACGATAATTCCCACTCTAGTTCAGTATAGTGAAAAATATATTAGATAATAGTATAATAATACTAAATTACTTGAATCAACTTTGAGTAATCTACAACTATATAGTCTAAGCAAGGATTTACTTATTCTTTAATATTACGCAGAGTGATTACCAGTGATATTTCACTAGTATTTAAATTATAATTAAGATACTTTTTAATAGTAGAATTATCGTTAAAGTACTTACTATTTTCTTCTTCTTTCTTTTCGTTATAAAGTTAGAAATGCTTATATTTATATTAAATCTTTATTTAAGTGACTTATCTAAGTACTTCTTTACTATTCTAGTCTCTCGTCTAATCTCTAACGATCGGCCCGGCGATACACGGTGAGTAAATAAGAGTAACTATATATTACTCTATTCTGTTCTAATCATTGTTTATACTATAAATATAAAAGTTTCATATTTTAAGAAAAATAACTACTTAATATCTAGAAGGTAAAGTAAAGAGAGAATTAGTTAAAATAGTTTCGTTAAAAAACATATCACTTTTATAAGACCGTAGCTAAAAGACTTGTCAAATTACTATTACCTCTGTTCTTAGACTATACTCCTAGTCTCCTAGCACCTGGTCTAGTTAAGTTACTTAGACTCTTAGCTTAGAGTAGTCCTTGAATCTTATGAAAAGTTTCGTTGACCGGGCATCGTTTTAAAGAAAAGAACTTGCACCCCGGTGGTGCTTATTTTGTACCTCGATAGTAGGAAAGCTCATTCATATTAAAGGTCCAGGTACAACTGTCTGACTTTAGGGTACGTCAGTATCTCTTTTCGAAAAGAAAAGCAAGACCAAACATGAGAAGCACTATGAGAGATAGTCCAGGCTCAAATAAGCTTTGCCAAGAAGGTCGAAGGACCATATTTTTACCTCTACTATTCGAAAGCTTTTCAAAGCAGTCTAGACAAAGTGCTTTACCAAAGTAGGCTATGTATTTATTCTGATCGGTGGCCTGTTGAATGACTAGCCAGCCAAACTGCCAAAGTCTTCAAGAAATATCACTGAGAGTCTTCTCACGAACAGCTATTACAAGAATGAATAGCCTCGTGAATGCTGGTAACATGCCTACTCGCTTAGCTAGCGTTCTTAGCTATAAGTAGTCAGCCTAGATAGCTCTTTGAATGTTAAGCTCTTTGCACATGGCACATTTACAACAACAGAATAGCAACCTACAGCTTCAACGAACGAAACATAACAAACCGACAGCAAAAAGGGGTTTGACAACAGCAATACATTATTACTCTACAAAAACACTTTGTTTCTCTCAGATGTCATTATATTGAGGTTATAAAATCCGTGCGGGTTTCTCGTTCAGAAACCCGCAGCTTCACACAGTCAACTATTCTCCAACCCGGATTCCGGAAACACCATGGTTGTTTGTGTATGCTTCTGCAACTGCTTGTCGGATTCTTCAAGAAACCACAAGGCTGAAGAAACGACAGTGAAGAATGGGGGGTACTTAGAAGGTTTACTTTCCCAGATAATGCGCATTTGTCTTAGAGTATCTTCATGAAGTTCCAATATATGCTCTTCCGGAAACTCCATCTTCGAAGTTGGGCGCGTAGGAAAACCAGAATTAGTCTAGATCCGAGAAACGGAGAAGACCCAAATTCAAGAATGCTACGGCGTCATATATATTACTTGGCTATCGAGAAGCCTTACATCGAAAATTGTGTTCCTTTCAATTTCAACATTCGCTTCCCGGAACGAAATCTATCCCTCAAAAAGAAGCATTTGGAAGAGGTGTCTAAACTCGTGATACTTTATGGAACATAGAAGCTGCACTCAATGTCATGCAGTCGATTGTTTATGGCTTCTTCCAATTCAGCTCTGCTTTTGGTGGAGAGCCGTCAAAAATAGGTTCGTGAGAGGCCAAGGGGGTCGCACCTCCCACGAATAGTCTGAGAATGAACATAATAAATCGACAGCAAGAAACTCCTCGACCATAATAAGAGCGCTTATTGATGTACCAACACACAAACACTTTGATACTCTCAGTCGAACATCGATCGTGGATTTGTGGCCTGATCTTTTGACAGTTATGTATCATCTTTGAAGTTCACTCCTGAAGCATGAGATGGGATGGTTCGAGTTGTTGAGAAATTCTTCAAATAGCATGGAAAGATGCTGTTTTTATCTGGGCTGACAGAGAATTGGAACTACTGATGTATCCACTCGAATGATTTCTTACTTCGAAACAAGGCATGGAATAACCCAAGCCAAGAAAAACGTTGTGCCCAGAGAAACACGGCTCGCAGTGGACAGAAAGGGAGTCAGTAACTAGCTCGTCACTTCAACTTTCTAGTACAGATTACTATTACCCCAAATGCACTGGAACAATGAAACTTGCTTGTTCTAAATACCCACGTAAATATCTTACATTGCTCCCGGTATTCAGAGGAATGGCTCTGAATTCCCCTAGATAATTGGAACAACGAACTAGGTAGGCAGGTACAGACCTGACAGACACTTACTGCCGCTTTTACTGTCCATCGTGAGACAGGTCAGGAAGAAACAAGGAAATATGAGGCCCAAGAAACATCTTTATGAAAGTCTGGTATCTACTAAAAGGGACATCGAAGTTGAGCTCACGCATATGCTCCCATTATCTCTTCATATTTGAAATACTAGAGAGCGTGGAATATGCTTATTTGCGCGACATAGCAATATTTACTCTGCTACGGGACTGCTTGTATTATCTCCTCCCTACTGGTCTCATAGAACATTGCCTCGATCGGCTCGCAGCTGGGAACGAGTATATAGCTTTAGCAATTGGCAAATATACAGGCTATCATGCACAGAAAATGAAAAGAGATGACACATATAGGTAATCCCACTATCACGTCAGATATGCAATTCCCTTCACAAGAAACCTTCTACTGGATTTCTGGACCCGATAAAAGACAAGCACTGGTAAAATTTGAATAAAGAACAGACCCCGACGTGGGAAAGCAAATAAATCGATAGCAAGAGGTCAGTCACTCAACAACAAACAACTACACCAGCATCTGCGGGATGGGGGAAACTTTGAGGTGACATAATCTTGAAATTTGGAATCCGAAATTTGACTAGAATTAAAAGAAAAGGAAGATATCCGTGGAGAGAGAGAAATTTGTCGCCCGATTAAATTCCATTGTCATCCTTGACCAGCAATGTTGCGGCCACCAATGCTTTAGAAGAGGAATTTGAGAAACATGCTTCAAATTAATCCAAAAAGCCACGAAAGAGCTCGCAGAAATTTATTGACAAAATTGTGGCTTACTTTGTGCAGACTCACAAACGAGAAAAAGGAAAGAGAGGAAACCACGCCAGTGTGTGTTGATACCTATGCCACAACAAGCTTCCGTAAAATTATTCCGACTCAATGGTCGTTGGTACCTCGACTCAACCATGTGCACTGGGACACAGCCCTCCAAGATGTTGGGTAACACGCAGTTTCGCACCTCAAAAGTCAAGGGACTAAAAGGCGTGTAATCTCCACATCCGAATATGCACGTCGATGATCCCAAAATAATTGAGATGAGATGATACAACGTCTTAGCAAGCCACAAGCACGTACCTATTACCTAAATCCCAATTACTTGCCTGCCTACACTACTACCTTGGTGCGTAAAAACTTGCTAGAGTAGCGCAAACCGTCAAGAGGTTCGTGCATCACGTGGATGATCGACTCTCAGACTCATGTGCGACGTGAGTTGTTCCTTTCTTCCGAGCTGGTCAGACGTTGGGGACCTTGTTCGTGAGAGAGGGTAAATCAGGTTATTGAGAGAGGTCATATCCATACAAGTTTCACGTTTACCACACGTTCCATCTATTACCAGCCTGTCCGCGTAAGGCTCTGGAAGTTTTTAATGGGGGATGTTCGGACGAAAGGTTCGAGGTTGGAGTTGGGTAGGGTTGGCGTGAGGAAAGAATGGCCGAGCAGGATTCTAGAGCACTGAGCAGCATCAGGCAGCGAGTTGTAGAGGATGCCTGATGAACAATGCGATTGCGTTGCCGAAAATCCTATGCCAATGGTCATTAGTGTACGGCGGGTTTTCATCTATCTCGTAAATGTATTTTCGTAGCGCTTACTCGACGACGTGTCAAGGTGGCGATGATGTTGGAGGCTTGTACGTGCGAAGATGAGTGAGAATGAGAAGAGGAGAAAAGTTACTGTAGAGAATAGATATTAATTTGACTAGAATGCCTCGACTTGAAGTTGTGTTTGGACCTTTTTTTCCCCAGCTGGAGTGCTATGACAGACAACGTTAACTTATTGTTGTGTCCCTTTCTCCAGCTTTCAATTCTTAGGCGCGGTAGAATAAACCTCACACCCGAGGATGAGGTGATTTTTTATTCCGATTCGATCACGACTCACATTTCATGCCTCCGTACCAAATTTCCGCGGGAAAAGAGCTCTTCCTGATTTTCATGCTCATCACATAAGCTGACGTTTGTTTGGAAGCGATGGCTGATTGTGGGGAAAGCTCATGGTCATGATCCTTCTGCAACTGCCGGGAAAGGTGTTGGAGCTGAATGCTGAAAGGCACGACAGGTTTTCTTGTATCTTTTGGGAATCTGAACCCCTGGATTGTGTTGTGTATGCGCATCCAGTATTCGTTCGTGCATGCTTGGATATCTACTGGCTCCTGCAGGCACCCGTGAGGTTATTGACAAGTTTAAAGACTCGGGAAGAATATTGTTAAATAGTAAACAGTAAAAAGCAATCATGGCTGGTGTCATTGTCAAGCCACATGCCATGCTTGAACGCTGGCTGGGTCTTGGAGGTAGACGAAACAACCCACCCGACTCAAATCCAGGGGTCAAGCACTATTTTGGGCAAAGGCGACAGGGCAGCGGCCTGATGACGATGGGATGTTTATTTCCCAGGGCCACAGAATGTCGTCTTTTTGTCAGTGACGTTCTGATTTTTCTCTTTCTTTTTCAAAAACGCCCCCTTCATAACACATGCGGCAGCAGCATGACCCTCTGCAATCAGCCTATTTGACCTATTTGACCCTTCTCAGACCCCTTAGAAGAGGAAAGCATCAAGGACAAGCTTCACACCCTAGAAATCGGAGAGACCCTGAAAAACACGGGTACCTAGTACCTTATAGACACTACTATTACCTGCTGCAACTCAAACCATGCACCCAAAGAACATCGCGAGAAGCCAAGAAAAAGTGACTTAAAAGCACCTCGTGAAGAGAAGGACTTTAGAACTCACCGCTGCAGCAAAGAATGCACGTCTCAGCAAAGTTTGATCTGTACGAAGGCACCTCGATTCCCTTGCAGGTCTAGAGTAGAGCCGCCCTCCAGTTTTTTCTGTCCGAATGCGGGGCAGATCCCCTTCAGGATGGAAAGACTCCTCGTATTCATGGTTCTTTGGCGCCAGCACTGCAGTCTGCATCTTCGCTGCCCCTTCTCCCGCTGCAGCAAACAGGCGATCCAGGAACTGGCCGACGTCTCGCATGCATTGTTTCCGAGCCTTCGCTTCCTCTCTGCCCCCCTTTTACCCCTTTCGCTAGTGCCAAGCTGCGCTCTCTTCCCGCGGGACCTTTTCGCGTGCCCTTTGCAAATCGCGAGAGCTGAGAGGCGATGCTGTCAAATGCTGTCAAATGCTGTCAAATGCTGTCAACGAATTGGTGGTGCCACCAATATGTTGATCATCCTCTCCCCCAATGTCTTGCCCGGATCAGATGTTACCAGGCCGTGAGGGCAACGTGATAGGGACGTATGGCAATGAAGCAGTGGAGGCCAGCTCGTCAGGGCAGATTTCTTTGTAGAGATGATCGGGTCCACGGCAGCATGGCATGTCGACCCTGGCCTGGCCTGGCCTGGCCTGGTTGGCGAGTTAGAAGTTGGAACGAATTGAAAAAAGCCGTGCAGTGAGGTGAAGTGACCTCCATTTGTATCTACTGACCCCGACCCAGATTTTCCTTTTCCAACAGGCACTGCCCGTCCATTTCGCATTTCCTACGAGTACTTGGCTACTTCCCACTCTTTTCAACATCGACCAAACTCGCGCATCGTCAGCACTTTCAACCTCCTGGATTCCTCGTTTCCATTGCGGCTTCCTCCTCACCCTCGTTTTGCTCCAGTATCTGATGGCGACAGAGTATGACATACGTGCCCCGCATTGACAGCAACTCTCAAACCACTCGCAGCAAAATAATCAAATCGGCATCTTCAACCTCACCCTGCGTCCCGTTCGCGCGGCAAGTTTGCTATTCACAATTCCCGGCCGTGCCGAGAGTGATTGGATGATACCAAGAGCACCGGATTGCCTTGGTCTTGGATCTCCCGTTACCTGAAGCGCCATCGTCGCGTTCTCGAATTTCTCAACCACGATGGCTACCACCGACAGGAATGGACAGCCAGTGCTGGCAAGGCGCAACACTTTTCAAAAAATGCTGGATTTGGAGCGAAGGCACAAGGTAAGTGATGATTCAAGGCGAAGCAGAGAGCGCCTCCCATCAAGGGGCGGCTTGGTTAACAATGCCTCTGTAGGTGAATCGCTTGCAAGGACAGCCACCTACCGCGATGTCTCAATCTAGTACAAATGCGATGTCCATGGAGGTAAACCACCGTTCCTACCAGACGAACCAAACCAACCATCCAATCCATTCGAAACCACCTCATACCATGCTCTCAAGCCATAACCGCACCATGACAGCTCCCACCCTCTCAGTCGCAGTCCCGCCTTCTCCCGATTCTCCTGCGCTGGTGAGGGAGGGAAACAACATGAAGAAATACGTCATCAAGGCAGGCGGCGCGGTTCCTCACACAGAAGGAGAGAGTGGCGACGAATCCGATCGGTCCTCGATATGCCATTCCCCCGGCTGGGAGGATATAACGGGGAACAAGAAGAAGAAGGAGAAGCAGGCGGCTAAAGACAAGAAGAAGGCCGACAAGAAGAAACTCGAGGTGGAGAAGAAGGCAGACACCGAGGCCAAACATGCTGCACGCATGAAGAACCGGTTGAGTAAAGCTCCCCCAACGATCGATCGGTTCCGCAACATGCCAGCGATGGATCGATCAGTATCATCACCTGCAGTTCAAACCACCACGCCCGAGACATCACCAAATGACGACGGCAAAAAGAGTGCCAATCGCTCAAGGAGGGGAAGCCTGGATTTGAGTCTAAAGAATCTTTTACACAGCAAGAAATATAATCAAAATGCGGCATCTCCACAGCTCACACCATCAAAGGAGGTTCCACCAACAGGTGGAAATAATGGATTTATTGGTGGTCTCAAACTTAGGCTTTCAGAGGAGGCATCGAATCATGACAGGATTCGACAATCTATAACCCATGATCGCCCTTCAATTGCGGTTGTAAAAAATGGTTCTTCTAGCCGCGAGCCATCTTCAAATTCATCCATGGTAAATAGACAACGCCCAACAGCTCCAACTTCAATGTATGTTGAATCCTCGCGCACTCCTGCACACTGGGATGGTGGACGCAGCAATACGGGCAAGTTCACAGAAGTAGATATGAAATCTTCCGTTCAAGATGATGGGTCAATGATGCAGAAAAAGACCAACACTGGGAAGGCCCGGCAATCCATGTTTCCACAAATGGCAACTGAAGCTCGCAATCAAAATTCACCATCTTCCAGACGTGATGCATCAAATTCAAGCAAGAATAGATACCCACCTTCTAGTAGTCGTCCAAGAACGAGTGGGGAACTTAACAGTTATCCGGGAGGTTCTTCTCCAAATTCTTTGGACGGGTCTTCTCTCAAGAGCAGAGACCGATCTAGCGATTCACGAGGACGTGATAATGGAGGTTATGTTCAGAACCAACGACTCCAAAGTAAGGAGCGAGCAGTGGCTGCTTTCAAAGACGACTATCGATTTAAAACCTCTTCAGAAGCCAACCGAGAACGATCACCATCTTTCCACTCCGTGAAGAGCCAGATGAGCAACGAGCCACCTTCTAAGCCAGCAACTCAGCATATTAGTACACAAGCGAAACACTTAGGCGACATTGAAAGTCCATTTTCTTTCTTTAGTGACTACACACCCCCAAAGCTGGAGTTCGAGGATCATTCTCCATCTCGCTCTCCAGTCCCTGAGATGGTAAGCTCCTATCAGACCCAGGAAGCGCCCAAAGGTCTCAAAGGCTTTGCTAAATCTGTATTTTCGAAACAGTCTCCTATGACATCTCCAGCTAGACTGGCATCTCCAAGTGCAAACAGCTTTGTTTCCAGCATTTTTGATACTGTGGAGAACCCCGCATCAACGAAACGCAAACCAGGAACCCCGGTGACGGATACCTTTGCCGGACGGTCCAGTAAAGCGGATAGATTTCTAGGAGAGGATTTCCCACCAGAGTTGCAACGATCGGCAGCTCATCATGGTCCCTCGAGCCACCCGGTATCGAAAGAACAAAGTGCCCGATCCGGTTCCCATGCTCGGACAGCCACTGACTCCAGTGAAGAATACTCGACTCTGGACGAATTTTCGAACGTCACTACACCAATGGCCTCAAGACCTCAATCGCAAAAGGAATATTTCCCGCCAATGAGTTCCATTGACCCCAAGCATGCGAAACTCTTCACCAATGGCCCTGGAAGTTCCACCACCTCTCTTCCTCACCAAACACAAAAGCCAACAATGATGTCAGGCGCAATCTACCAAGACAATGCATCAAACCGTAGCCAAGACAACTTCAGCAGAACTGCCATGCCAATGGAGTTTGTGGACGATGAAGAGCGAACACAAACCCCAACAGGGCATCGATCATTTACGGGATCTACTCCTTCATCTAATATAACAAAGGGAGTCGAGAAGCCAAAAGAAAGTAAATCAGCAAGCGTGTTACAACGACAATTGAGTTTGAACCGATCTGTTTCAACGCCAGAACTGCAGGATCTAAGTTTCCTCCCGGCACTCAAACACCAAGCGCTCACCAAACCTGCACCAAAGAAAGCCAAAGGCGGAATCCTGAAACATCTGAAGGGGAAGGAATCAGCTCAACCTCGCGACCCTGTAACTCGAGAGCTCATCCGACCAAGACCGATTTTAACCGCTTCCCAAGACTCAGAAGCCCCTCCCGATTCCCCTTCAAGCACCTACCTTCGAGATGCCCGCCTGGGTCTTCCACGCCCTCCACAAGGCGCAGGAAGGTCTGGACGCAGCTCGCCATCCACGCAACTAGTTCACCCGAGTGCGACGCCCGAGCCGATCGCTAAGATGTTTGTGGTTTGCTGCTCGTGCAAATATTTCCATGATATGCCGAGCAAGATTTATGAATGCATGGCCAAACCAGATAATGTGGTTGAGGATAAGCATTTGGGTGTTAGTGGGGTTATTAGCACGAGTGTCAAGTGTCCTTGGTGTGGGCATGGGATGAGTACGACTTGTTGTGAGGGGTACGCGGCGGTTGTTTATTTGAGGGAGAAGTTGCATTGAGGGGATGTGAATTTTGAATTGCTATTGGGATTGGGTCGATGTCTTATTTACTTTTTAGATTTGACGGGGCCTTTGATACTTACTTTTCAGGAGTTCTTTTTATCTTACAGCGGCATTCGAGGGGGTTCAAAATTTTGGGAGCAATTTTTTTTTGAGAAGATGATTGGTAATCTGGTAGGTATTCTGCGGAAGCCTTACTTGCGATGGAAGCTGATGGAACTTGAATGATGGGTTATAATGAACACGGAACGATATCATGAGCGAGCTTCTTTTCCTCTTTACTTTTTTCCTTCTGGGGTCTCTTTGCGGGCGTTTTAAAGTAAAAGGAAACTCATATGCATATTTGTCATTTGTTTCGGGATGGGAACTGGACTGTATTTTTGAGAGTTTTCTACACTTCATGGGATGCGGGGATGCATTCAGAGTTTTTTGTACCTTTTTTGTCATTTCAATTCTTCAATTCTTCTACTCCTCTAGTCTTCTGCATCTTGTTTCTTGTGCAAACACGGCTTTGGATTTTCGTATGGGAATTCATGAGGGGGAGCTACTAGTTGATCTGTATTGATGGAAGGGAGGGAGGGAGGGAGATGAGATTTTGTCTTCGAGGAGGTGTTTTTTTTAGATTTGAGATGATTTAGTATTTTGAGATGTCTCGTCCTGCACTACCTTGTGTGGTGGGGGATGAAAGACTTGAAACTTATAATAATATTTGTCTAACTAATTCTCTGTGTAGTTGTTTTATATGGAATGAGTTGTGTTGTGAAAGTTGGTGAGTGACGGGGTGTTATGAGTGATTCAAGTGAATGAGTGAATTGAGTGAGTTGATGAGAGTAATTGGTTTTATATCGGCTATCTTACATAAGCCCTTTCTTCATCTCACTACTAACCCAATAGATTCGCGAACATTAAAACTTACCTCGGCTCAGTACTGGGAAGCGTGCTAAAAATACATGTTCTGTCATCGTCAGAGTCACTTGGTTTGGTCTGATGATTTTAAATACCAGTAAATAAGGTTCTTGGCGGGCGGGGTTCGGGGGAATTGAGACTCTGGGGGTGAGTTGGGGTAGGGACAGGGGATGGGGTTACTTGGATGCCCCTATGTTTATTCCAAGTGGTGTGGAGGATGGTTGAGAGGCTGATTGAAGATGGTTGTGGCTTGTGGAGGCAGGGCTTGGGTTGGTGGGTTGGGCGTGGAGGCGTAGTAGATACTTCTTTGGGTGTGGCCTTGGTATCAACTACAAGTGACGTGGCGGTGCAGTTTTGTAAATCGATGAATAGTGTAATGTAAGCCCAAGTGGAAAATATGCTTGTTATTTACAAGAGATGGTTCCTGTTCCTTGAGAAAACCTCGTTGAACTTATGACTCTATATATCTATATCTATGAATGCACTCGCCCTTCTCCATCCCAGCAAAACTGAGAAACCAAATAATTCTATTGTACAATGAGAGAAACCTGGTGGCTTCTTCAGAAATGATAAATATAGTGGTATAATGCAGTAAATTTAATTACAGGGAAACTAAATCTCAAGTTATTAGATTTTTGAGCTTAGTGAGCCAAGCGTAATTCTTCCCCCCACCTCCTCCAGCCTCCACATCTGGCATGTCCACATCTGGCATTTTCACATCTGGCATTCTCACATCTGGCATTCGCATTCTCACATCTGGCATCTGATAATCCACATAAATCTTCTCGTCCTTGACCATAATTATAAACGTATCCCCTCCCCGGGCCATCAACTCCTGGAGCTGCTTGCCACTCTCCTCCACCCCTAACTGTTTATTCTCATAATACCAAACCTGGCTCGCCACCGGAACCCTCGTTACTGTGGTAACTCTCTGTTTCAGATTCCTCAGCCTTATCGTCTCGTCCAGCCCTTTGAACTCCAGAATCCATCTATCGGATCTAGCATCTCTAACATCCACATTGACCATGAGACCTAATGGGAAACGTTTGGCACCAACTGCATCAGTCTCCGCAGGTCGATTTCTCATACTGACTTGCACATTCGGATATGTTAACCCATTGATTCCTAGCTGTGCAAAAGTCTGGTTGTCTTGACCCTCGAGATTGAGATGTCTACCTGGGAGAGAAGTTATTTCCAAATACATTTGATCAATTTCGAGTCTGTCATCGTCGGTCATTGTCGCTTCATGGATCTGTTTCTTGAGATCGAGGACCGTGGCTGTGCTATTGAGATCTCGAATTATAAAGCCATCCGTTATACCGATGGCTCGTTCTTCATCAGGGGGTCCGTCGAGGTGGAATATGCGGAAAATTATTTCTGTATTTGCTCCTAATCGTCTTTCAAATGCTCGTCTGACATTGGACTTTGGCGAAATCTGTGGTTTTTCTGATTCCCTTCTTGAAGTTGTTCTTCGGGGTGCTCTTCTACTACTCGCGACGACAGTTTTTCGTGTACCCGGCTTGACAGTTATTGTTGCCACTCCCGCTTGTATGGCATTTAGACTCGAATGGGTACCATTAAAACTCGTCTTATGAGTGGATTTCCCAAGCGGAGTTCCTGCTAACATGACAGGTGGCGCCTTTTTGTTGCCTTGGTTTCTACGGCTGCTACTCGTACCAGAAGATTCCGTCTTTTGATTCTTACTACGATATCCAGCAAAAGTTCCACCTCGACCTCCTTGATCTTTATTTTTGCTCCTGCTCCTCTTTGTACCGGCACTGGGAACTACTTCAACCCAACTATCCGAGACAACATTACCCTTCTTTGGTTTTGAAGGATATGGAGTAGAAAACTCTTCATCACTCATATGAGAATATGATTTGGTATCGAAATCCGTACTATCCGCCATACTATCCGGAATAAATCTATTATATCTCCGCCGTGGAGGTTTTATAATATCGAGCGACTTGCCCTCCCCACCTCGCTGTGGCCGTGAAGGAGCTTGTGACTCTGAAGGAGATACTGGTTCTCGTGTAGTCATTTGGCGAGACAAAACAATCGGATCGTCCCATGAAGATGATTGCAAAGCGGCAGCAGTTTTGAAAATATCAGACTTCTCGGCCGAGGTAAATGTCGAAGACTCTTCTTCCGTGGACTCGTGGGGCTCTGCGTTTTGTGGCTCAATATGTTGGAAACTGCTTAGCGGCTCTACTGTACTCTCGCCAGCGTCCTATCCTGGAGTTAGTTGCTTCAACATCTCAAGGACTACAACGGTTCTACGAAAAGCCAACTTACTTTCGCTGCATCATACGCATGTATCATACCAACCGCAATCCTCTTCTTCACTTTATAGAGGGACGGTCTATGTTCAGGCCTTTCGTATAAACACTCAAAAATCAAATCTCTCAACTCCTCGCTATACATTTCATGATATGCCGACAAGTTTTCGCAATATGTATGGCCTTTTGCTGGTTGCCCATTGATAGGAAAATCCGGCCAGAAAAGCTCCGGTTGTCTGGGATAACGCTCTGGATCTGCTTTTTCTTTCTCAAGAGTCAAGAGCATGTACATGATGTATCCAACACTCCACAGGTTTGACCATGGGCCGTAATAACCAGGGACGCCGAGATCATACCAGTTTTTGTAACCCCATAGTTCTGATGTTTGTTCCTATTAGGGCGTTAGTATACCAGTAGCAAGTTTCGGAGTGGAGGGAGAGTTTAAATACCGGTATTCGGTAACCTTGCGTACCAGCTCTTCGCATTTTTTCGAGCGTTCTCTTGTACTTCGCTAATTCTTCAGGGTGCTCTTCGGTGAATCGAGGGGTTATCGTATAGGAGTGACCAAAATCCCCAATCTATTCTGTGTTAGTCAATTTGACAATATAAATTCAGCTTGCGCGGCAACATTCCTTGAGGATTGGGATCTTGTGCGGCTTTTTTGTGTTCGCCACCATAACTACAGAGGATATCAGAAAAGTATTTATGATTCCTGTGTAGTCGGAATGACTTACCATTCTGCGGCTTGAAGTCCAAATGAGCTATGACTTCCCATTCTTCCGGTGGCTTGTCAAGCTCTTCAACGTGTTGTTTCAGGTCTTTATCAAACTTGTATTCCGCGCCGTAACCTAAAACAGTAGACCCATCCACTAAGCAGTCAAACATCCGCCAGAGCGATAATTCAGTGAACCTTTTTGACCTAGGTACTTTGTTAGTATTATATTCACAAGAAGGCTATCTTATCTCACATTGTTCTTCGTCTTTCTATTAGAGCCTTGAGATCGCCCATTTCACAGTACTCAAGGATTATTACCATATATCTTTCGTGGCTGTTATCCTCATCGTCATCCACTTGATCTTTAATGGGGGTTTGAAGAGGAAGCAGGATATGTTCAGTTTTACACTGCATGAGCTTCATTTGAAACTCGACCTCATCTTCTAGATCACCGGATCTAGCTTCTTTGACCGCGACAAATTCTGGCAATCGATTCTTTATCTGAGGCCCTTCGAATCTCCATAATCCCACTCTCCCTTCTCCACTATCGTTGCATTAGCTTTGAACTCTCCGCTTGATTTGCAGATTGCGGCTAACATACCCTTCCCCTAGAACCTTTACCCCTTTCCAATTTTTGAAGTACAGTGGATTGTTGGGTTTCGTTTTGAATTGTAACAATTCTTCCTTCAACCATTCTGTTTTATAGTCCCTTGACCTCTCCTTTGGCCAGAGACGCTCAGGGGCCCCTAAATCGTAGACCTCCAGCTCCTTTTCCCCTAGAATCCGAGTCTCTCCAGGCACATAATCATATCGTTGGTATGAGAATGGTATATATTTATAAGAGTTCCAATCTCGAAGACCGATTCGCCAACCGTTGAACCTTCTTACCAATGCCTCGTCGAATCTCCAGGGAGACAGATGTTTCACATCTTCGCTTGGTTTTTTCTTTCGAGTGGCCATTTTCGTTGCCGATGGACCGGTTGTGAGTGTAGAGAACGGACGTCAAATTATTTTAACCACGGAAAAAACCTCGAGAATCTAGAAAAAAGTCCAAATTTACCAGGAAGGGGCTTGCGCTGTTGAAAGTATCCTATTGTTTCTTTGAGGTATCGAGAACCTGCTTTGAGAAGACATTTTGACAACAAAGAAGTCGGTAAACTCAAGCACTTGCCGGGCGAGATCAATGAGTCTTGCACACTTGCACAATCAGAATCAGAGTCTTAATTACGTGCCAAATGAGAAGTGTCGTAAGATAATATGCACGTGATCAAGCGGCAAAGTTTAGCGCGGCTTGGAGCTCGGCCATGTTCGAAATCTAACGACCTCACCTACCACTCCCAACTCCCCTTCAGCAATTGCAGCACCACCAGACACTTTTACCGCTCTCTACCCGACCGATTCGCATTCTGACAGCAAACATGTCCGACGACCGCGAGACCAAGCCCTTCAAGTTTGTGACTGGTAAGTTGCGGGAGCTGTCTCGATCAGCGTTGGGTGCCCCGGAAGAAATGGCCTGATTGCTAACTTTCTCTAGCTGGTACATATTCCCTCTCGCAGATACCCAATTCGATTGACCTAACCCTCAATTCCTAATCTAGGCTTCGATGCCCGCTTCCCGAACCAAAACCAGACCAAGCATTGCTGGCAAAACTATGTCGACTACCACAAGTGCATCCTAGCAAAGGGAGAGGATTTCGCGCCTTGCCGTCAAGTAGGTTGAGCCGGAAGAGGATGGGAGATTGTTCTGACCGTGGCGTAGTTCTTTTTGGCGTACCGTTCATTGTGCCCAAGCAACTGGTGTGAGAGATGGGACGAGCAACGAGGTTAGTACAGCGATGCCGCATCTAGGATAGACTTTGGAGTGGACACGGGCTCACGATTTGGCAGAGAATGGAACTTTCCCTACTCGTCTCGATCAGTAAACGATCTGGGATATACGGCGGAAGGAGTCAGTGCGTTGGAGGATGAATAATTTTTTGCAGTCCCTTGTACCATACCGCCGTCACTGTTGCGAATTGATAGATAAATCTGGGGTTGATTTTGTGCTCACGTCCCTTCATGCTCCATTCTGCCGACCTTTCCTCCATATCGAACCCCTCATACTAGGACCGAAGTCGGTGGCGTGCCAATTCAAAAGGGGCTTCCTTTCCTCCATTGGATTTGAGGGATATTATTGAGATAAATGTGATCCTTGCGATAGGTTTGGTTTTGCAACCATTCGTACCAAGATAAAGAAATATATGGGTTCTGTCACCAGGTTATTTATATCCTCCCATTCCGTCATTTTTCGGGCATGCGTTAAACACCAGCTTGTTATAAATGGCCATTTTTTAAAAATGAATTATAAAGAATTACGACCTTGAGCTAACAGTAACTGATAGAGCGAGAGTCTATAATGTAAAGTCCTCAATCAAATGCTAGTTTGACGCTCGAGAGGCAAGACATAGCACGGTCAATTACCTAGTCGGTTGGGGGGCAAGGTGGTTGATGAGCCTATTCACTTTGGGCCGATTAACTTTACTCTTTAGCCCTGTATCTCACCCCGATCTACCTGTTATCACGCTCGAGTGAGATTCACTGACAAATTGAGAGGGGATAGCGACATACAGCCACCCAAGGAGCCTCCCTCAAACTAGAACTTCACACCACACATATAAATATATAAACACGCTTCACGCGCATCCAACAATCGATTCTTGGATTACCTTGAACTAATCCCATTTTTCTTGGTGCGATTACTTGCATTCTTTTATCTTGCGACCAACCCGTTTTCGTTTTCGTCAACTTCACCAGACAAAGAAGCCGAGTTGCGAAGAACAAGGACAAAGAACTATCCAAGCAAGTCAAGTACCTTACCTATACAAGCCGAATCCAAAGTGACTTGGCCGTGGTGAGAGGCTCCGAAGCTACCCCTAAAAGTCTAGGTGAAAGTGGCTGGGAGAACGCAAGCGGAGGAAGGAACAAAGGACCTCCCCTACCTATCTACCTACCTACCTACCTACCTACCTTAGTCGCCGTCGCCGTCGCCATAGATCGCATCGCTCCTCGGACGACTCGACGCAGAAACAACAATTTCTTCGCAACCGCAACCGCAACCGCAACCGCAATCACCTTGCACCGTACTTACCCATTCTCATCAACAGAAATCCTATTTCTTGGAAAATAATACGAAGACGAAACTCGCAACCACCCACTAGAATTACGACGCGGATCACACACGTTTCGCGGTGCCGCTACAGTCAGCAGGATGTCGGAAGTCCAACGCCTGAAGGACGAGCTTCAGACGCTCAAGCAACGTGCCGAGGGTGCAGAGGGAGAGGTCACGCGCGCGTACAAGGACAACGCTGAGTTGAGAAAGGAGCTGGCGCAGTGGAAGGTGCAATTGGACGATGCGAATAGGAAGACCGAAGAAGCCGCGAAGAAGACAAAGGCGGCTGAAGACAACTTTGACTGGCTCCAGAACCAATATGTGGTAATAGAAAAGGAGAATGAAAGATTGAGAAAGGGGGCAAAAGATCACAAAAAAATAGTGGAAGGCTTGAAGGATGACCTCGAGAGGGAGGTGCAAAAGACCCAGAGGGTGACCAATGAGGGTCTCCAACTGGAACGGGATCTGAAGGGTTTCCAGGAAACACACAAAGAGGAAGTCCTGGCGCAACACGCAGAGGAGCTCCGTGAGATGGGGATGACGCTCGTCAAAGCTCTCGAACTCGAACAATACAGGGAAGATTCCAGAAAATATGCACCAACACGCGCCGAACTTGATGCGCTAGAGAAACAGCTTGAACACTACATAGGGCATGATCTCGCCAGCATGTTCCCCCATGATTCTCCTTCTCGCAACGACCTCGAGATTCTGGCGCCTCCACCGCCCGAATCGCAGATGGACCCGCTCAACCCCAGACGAACAGTCAGCGAAGAGTTGGTCGCCATCCCACCTACCGAAGACACTCCAAAAGAACCATTGACGACCACGATCGGTGGTACACAATCAACATCTCCAGTTAAGGCCGCATCTCCAGTTGATCAAGGTATACAAGTCGGAGCTAGGACTGCTGATTCCAGTACACAAGTCGAGGCCGAATCCCCAGTTGATCATGGTATACAAGTGGGAGCTACGACTGCTGATTCCAGTATACAAGTCGAGGCCGAATCCCCAGTTGATCATGGTATACAAGTGGGAGCTACGACTGCTGATTCCAGTACACAAGTCAGGGCCAAACCTCCGGTTCATAGAGGTGTACAAGTCCAGGCTGAGACTGGCGATGCCAGTACACAAACGTCAGCTCCAGTGACCCCAACTGATGATTCCAGCATGCCAGCAGGTGGCGAGCCATTGACGATGACGATCGGTGGGGTGCAAAGTACATTGCCAATCGAACCCACGTCTCCAGTCAAGGTTACGACTAAAGACGGCCAAGTGCAAACTGGAATTACAACCAAAGACAGAGAAGTGCAGGCTGGGGTTACAACTAGAGACAGCGCAGTACAGGCTGGGGTTACAACTGCAGAGGGAGAAATGCAAACCGGTGGTGGTGGGCAATTGACGACCACAATCGGTGCTATCCAAAGCACAACCCCAGTTGGAGGCGAACCTGTCAATATTATCACAACAATCGGAAACCGAGTTATCCACCATCACAACCTTATGGGATGTTTCTGGACAACCACAAGAAACATGATCATCATCACCAGGAAAGTGGCAGAGAATATGCCAACATCCTTCACGAACCCCTTCTCTGGGTTCGTCTTGCCTGGGATTTTTAGAGGGTTGCAACAAAGGCTTGAAGAACAGCCAGAAAGCCAAGAAGATCCACCACTCCTGGCCATTATGAGGACGCCAGATATTGTCGATATGCCTCCAGTCTGGCAGACGCTTCTGGACTTCTTCTCGTATCTGAGCCTCTTCTTCTTCTTGTATCAGTGCTATTTGGCTCGCGCTTGGGTTACCGAGATGATGGCCAGCAATGGTATTTACAGATCGTACTTCTCCGATCTGTATACATACCACGACAGAGAAAGTCGTGGGATTCTACCTGCGTTCTTCTCGGAGGGTATAGCGAGGTTTGTGGAGCAGTTTACTCTCGCTCTTGTGCGGCATCTTGGCATTGAAATTGAAACCTATCCGATGCCTGGATAGAAAGGGGAGGTTTCTTAATGGGATTGGTAAGAGTGGATTGGGATTAGGAGGAGAGGAGAGATGGATTTGATTGTATACTGGCTATACTGCCCAGGTGAAAAGGGATGCTTGGGATAGTGGCGATGGGGGTTTTTTCTTTCTTCTTTTTTGGAAAGTTCGAAGCTGAGTTGTCAAGCTAGGAAGAGTTGGATTGGGATTGGGGAATTGTGAATTGGAGTTCTGGTTTTGGGTTAGACTAGGGTTAGTCTTTTAGGGTTGGATTCCCTCTTTGTATTCTTGTCCAATGATAATGGAGAATGGACTGAGATGAAGACTCCTTGCCTCCTTTCCCTTCTACACCTGTGAACTTTGTGAAGGTCTAACTCTAAGGCGCCAGCACGATTCGTCGGGTATGAGGATAGTGGAACTAGGCTACGGCAGGTTTCGCTTATTGCCTTCTACTAAGTGTGTAGCTATAACTTTGTAAGGCGCTTATTATAACTTCCTTATATAACACCTTTTCGTCTTTATTATTTAATATATTATACTTTTAAATACTATAGATTATAATTATATACCTTCTTTTTAATCTAGAAAGTGTTATGGTTTATAAGAGTTATAATAAGATCAAGTTATATACTGCCGTCTAATAAATAAAGTCTAACTTTGGTGTATATAGCTTATTAACTTATAGTAGTGTGTTAGCGACTGTACTAATTCATAAGAGTAAGCGTGGGTGTTGTACTAAGTCGTGGCTCAAATGATTGTACCCGATTCTTCTATAAGCTACTCTATGCCATAGTACGCTGCTCACTACCTTTGAGATGGAAAAAGTAATCTTGTTTTAGCTTAAGAGTATATTCCCCACGATTACTACCCGTTATATACTCTGTGCTATGTAAGCTAAAACTTCTGTACCTCAAATTATCTTGCTATTGGATAGAAGCTTGAAGGTTCATTTGTCCAATCAGGTGACTTGATTGAAGAGCCTTTTTTGAAAACTTCCTATTTCTTCTCGACTTCGTAAGGGCTATGGATACAACTCTTTCAAGTGGGACTCGAAATGATTGGGTTTTTTTTACGATCAATGGAAGATGTAAGTTCTTCGATCCCGGACCTCTCTTTTTCGCTTATTTCTACGATATGATGGGACTTCAACGTACATGAATGTACACTAGGTTGGTTTGCTTAGAAATTATAGATATTTGAAACAACGGTAATTAACACTTTTGCTGTCTAAATACCTGTAAATACCTAGAAAACTATCTAATTATTTAAAAAGTAACTATTCTACTACCTAAGTAAATTCTCTCTAAAAACGAGGGTATTCTAGTTATAAAAGAGAGACTTTTTAGTTAATTAGTACTTACTACTCTTATAACTCGTAACTCTATTTAATACTTAAAGTAACTTAGAGCGTATATATTACAAGGTTTATAATAAGTAGTACTAATAAAGTAATAGAATCTAACAACTTTATCTAGTTAACTAGTACTCTCTATAGTATTCTTTACTTAAGTTATTCTAGGTTATAGGTTTTTATAATTGCTACTATTTCTCTTATCAAGGGAACCGCTATATAGCTATAAAGCTTTGTATAGCTTAAAACCACGTTATATAAAGAAGAGAATAGTATATATATTAGCTAAAAGTAGAGTATTAAGGAAAGAGAAAACAAACTAAAGTAAAATAATTACTAGGACTAGCTCTAGAATCTTAAAGAGGTAAGGAAGCTAATAAGTGAATAAAACAATAACGAGTTTCTAACTAAATTATCTCCCTTTTGAGACTAGAGTACTCTTATTTTAGTCTAAATTTAGGTGGTATTTAATTAGGTAGCAAAACAGTTACTTTTTAATTAATTAGATTCTACTCTAGGTATCTACGATTATTTAGGTAGCAAAAGGGTTAATTACCGTTCAAACGTTCTTTCCAATGAAAAGGACTAGAAAGATGCTTATTCGGGGAGTTGATCGTGATGCAGAGGTGACTGCCACGCCCCGTACCAACTTCAGTCCAACACCACGTACCTACTTTTCAATCCATGTTAAATACCGCTCGATTATTCTTCAAGGAAGGCTTCTTGCTTGATAGCGAACTCACTAGAGTAAGTCACTATCGCTTACAACTTCTTTAAACACAAAGACTTACAAACTGTACCTAGCAGTAAACAACCTCCTCACCGGTTCTCTCTACACCACAGCCTCTCATAACACGAATTCTGAAATCAAACGTATTTTGGATTTCGGGTTCAACCGGAATCCTCAAGGACTGGGTAATCGCTCCCGCTGGTCTTGATGCCCAGCTGAAATCCCAGTTCGAAGATCGCGTCCTCAATGCTCGTCGCAGCGAGTTAGACAATTACTACCACCCCAGAAGACAGCCTCGCTTTGATCGTTCTACTAGACCAATTCTCCCGAAACCTCTTCCGCGGCTCGTCAGATGTCTTGGCCGCCGATGAAAATCATGACAGACGGCTGCAAAGGCAATTGCGCGGGACTTTGATGAGCGGGTTACTGTTATTCAGGCGTCGGCTTTTTATATGCCTTTGATGCATCTGGAAACCTTTATATCGCTTATTGCGGCGAGGGTGTTGTTTGAGGGGCTGAAGGGGAGATGTGTAAGTAAGGAGGAACATGATTGGGTTGCTATGGGTATTGACGCTTTGAAGAGGCATATGAAGCAATTGGAGCAATTGGAGCAATATGGGAGATACCCCAGCAGAAATGCTCTTGTGGGCAGGAAGAATACTAAAGCTTTGGAAAGGTTTTTAAATAAACATATGCCTAGCTAAAATTAAGCAAGGGTGGTATTAATTGTATTCAAGATACACAAGTGAAGGACTTTCCTTCCAAGAATGCTAGTAGGCAACACTTTTAAAACAGGATCCAGAAGACCTTACTTATAATTCCAAGGCAGGTCGTTACTCCACACAGACCATAGGCAAAAGGGCTAAATAAACTCTAATTAGGTGCTTCATACACTAACAACTACTACAGGGTGGTTATCGAGGTTAATCACCGTCCTTTCACATAACCTAAGAATAACACAATACTATGTAATCTAACTTCTTATTTTCAGAGAATACTCTCGTTTGAGCTATAAAGGCTGGAAATTAAATTGTAGCAAGTCATATACTACGTCGTTTAACGCTAGAAGCTATCCCTACTCCAAAGGCAATCTTCCGGGCGTAATTTTTAGCATCCCAGAAACACCAAAAATCGTCTTGGATGGCCTCCCTGGGCTTCATCGGAAACAAGGACCTCTCTTTTCTAACCTAGGTAAATACCTCTCTTTTAATAAGAGAGTTGAATGAGTTCTTTTAATTTTAATTAAAGTAAAATAGTTAATTACTAATATATCAAAAAGCCAGCAGAGGGAAAAACCAGCGCGTAAATAGAGAAAATAATTATTGACGCCCGCGGCAAGCCAAATGTTAGGTTTCTGGTGGCTCACTCATGCCTTACTCATAGATTACTCGTGGCTTACTCGTGGTTTACTCACGAGTAACCACACAGCTTCCTCGCGACTTCATCAAGAACAAGAGCAAAGGGGGAAAAAAACCAAATACCAAACCACACTTCAACCGAAAAAAAGGGGTAATAAACAATAGGGATCAAAATTCCGTTAATAAAAAAAAAAACCATTATCCGTCGTGAACTCATATATAACCCCCTCACCCCCAAAAATTCATCGCCAGAATACATGAGAAAAAGAAACTCGGAAATAATACACCCATCTCAAATCCATCCCCATCACTTTTCCCAACGCCCACGTCCCAACCAATAACAAGAATAAAGATGTCCTCCGGGTATCTCAACATAAATATATCCATAAAATCACATAACCGCACACTTAGCATGCTTCACCCCCTTCTCCTCCCCAGCGGGATAACTGACATCCGTCCACCCCGCACTACTACTCGTATCCCCATACTTCTCCTTCCTCCCACACTTCTTCTCCTTCTTCTCACGATACATACTCTGTCTCCAGCCCTTCTTTTTCGCATCCTTAATATTCTTTGCCGCACTGCGTTCCGCTCTACTAGGTTGTCTTGACACACCCCCACCGCCACTAAGAGGTTTCTGCGTGAAGAAAGGTGATGGCTCGCCATTTGATGTGATGCTGTGGATAGTTTCAAGACGCTCTCCCATGACTGGTCGGAGGTGTGGCGGTGGAGGGAGACGATTTGGATTTCCAAGGCTGACACGCCGTTGTGCAAAGTTCTGCTGGGGTCCAGAAACGGGATAATTCGACGGAGGACCATGCACACTATTCCTCGAAGTAGGAGATCCATACGCACCCATCGCAGCCCTAGGAGGTGTACTTCTCGGTGGGGGTTCCGTGACGATACGTGGAGGGGTCTGCATTCTTTGCGGCAACTGTTGTTGTTGTTGTTGAAAAGACTCCCATGAGGGCGTTGGTCGATGCCCGCTACTCGAGCGACGAGGTTGATTGTTGTGACTTCCAGATATACGTCTGGACGGATCAGAAAGCCCTGTTGGTCGTCCGCCTTGACGACTGTTCAGACGAGCTAAAAGGTCTGCACTTGGCATTACCGTGGACCCTTGTTCTATTGCCGTGGCCGGACGAACTGATGGTGCAGGCGTGGTATCACTGCGCTTTGATATGTTTGATATGGGAGCAGGTCTCACTTCGTCGTCCTCACCGGATCTCATTGACGGTGCAGTGTTAACTCGTCTTGATAGTGGCGAAACAGAAGCAATGCTTTCTGGCGGCGGTGATTGTTGGAATTGATGTGCATTTTGAGTAACTGAGGTTTGAGGCGATAATCCAGTCGATTGGTTTTCTTCAGTTGGTAGTGATGGTACAGCTTTGTCTTCGGGACTTTGAGGTCTAGATGTAATATCCATCTGTGGAATAGGCTTATTCTCATCCACAACATCCTGGCTCTGTAACCTACCATCCATTTGGTTGTTCATGGGCAAAGGCGGCTGAGGAACAGGGGAAATAGGACCCTGGAGAGTAGCTATCATGACTGGTGCTGGGGAGATGTTCCCGTTGCTAGGTGGAGGAGCTCCAACTGGTCTCCTTGTGATTTGGTTGGCCGATACAATTCGAGGACTTAGGTGAGGACTTCCAGGAGGGCTCCCGGGAGGAGATACATCGTAAAGGTCGTCAAATTCCGGAGAAACAGGACTTGAAGCTGGTCTTGGCCTATCCTCGTCTATTGACACACGATCGACGTTCATTGTCGTCGAATCACTGACACTTCTGTGAAACGGGTATGACTCGCGCCTTGACCTCTCGGTACTCGTAGAAGCAACTGTCCGAGACCGGGACAACCCTCCGGATTCTCCAAATCCAGGGAAATCTATGCTTGGAGCTCGATTATTGCTTGAACGCTGTAAATGCGATTGAGCTGCTTCGGCAAGTAGAGATCTCTGTATGTGTTCGGGTAAGGGTGGCAGGGGATCCTTGGTATACGGCGGAGGTGGTGGAACCCAATTATCTGCATCGCTCTCGTGGGGATGCTCTTCTCGGCCATCTGCACGACGATATTCAATATGGTCTTGAGCAACAGCACGAGGATGCAGCCTTCGGTTGACCGCAGCGGCTGTAGCTGCACGACGAAGGGTAGTACCAGAACGAGGACTGGTATGAGAATATGGAGCATCGAAAGCCTCCTGTACTTCATCCAGAGAGACGTCTTCCTGCTCAGAGGTCGTCGTCGGGTTGCTCGGTATTCTCGGAGGTGGTAGTGGGGCTGCATATGGGTCGCCTAAATCGTCCTCTGTTGGTGGTAAGGGAGGCAACTCATCATTGGGCATACGAGGAACAGAACCATTGGAGCGGGAGACATGGCTGCGGTTTCCTCGCCGTTGTGCAACTGTCCTTCTCCGAACTATCGCGACTTCTGTATCCAGATCTCTGTGCTCTTCCTCTAAAACCTCTGGTTCATTAGCGCCTACTTCGATGGTGATTGTCGTCTTCTTCCCATCGTTAATGGCATAGTCAAAATCCAGTATAGCAATACGACCGCCATCAACTGGACTCATTCCATCCTCTTCCCAGCTCTCGGCAATTGGAGACTTTCCTCCAACGCCTGGCGCGACTGCAATGAGCTTTTCCCCATGGGATGAAACGGGATTATCACTGACCCAGCTCATTGTACTGACTTGATCAAGAGTAGAAATCTTCCGGCCCTCGACAAAATTGTTTCGAAATCGGTCACATAAAAGTTGCCATTGAGGAGTCCTACTTAGCGCGTCCCGGTGCCTGTGCACAGAGCGAAGTGAAGGGGCGCTATTTCGTCGACCAAGTAGAGTTGATGGAGTACTAACGCCACTATCCGTATTGCTGTTAACAGCATTGGAGATGAGTGGTAGAGCGTCCAGGTCTTCGGGAACGCCATAGAGCCAGATAGCACCTTGGAACCCAGATGCCACCAAATCTCCACGCTGACTAGCAGTTGGGAGGGTGCTTGGAAGGAGCTTCGCAATGGAGTTTGCGTCAGCCACTGGACCAGTAAAGTAGGTTGTCCCATTCCGGAGATCGTCAATACGAACAGCACGAAATGTTTCGAACACTCTGTCATAAGTGAATGCCCAGCTTGCCTCGTCATCCGAAGAACTGGGGAGGAGAACAGCATGACTACAGTCTCTGCTTCCATTTGGAAACAGTATTGACGTTGTCCACAAAGCGCTCACGCTGACATTTTCTTCGGGCATTGTCCCACCAGTGTTGTAATATGGTGCCGTTAAAATAACGGTACTTGGATTACGTGACTGGAGGGTAGTTCCGAGCAACTGGGTCCCGTCCGTAGAAAAGGCCAACTTATCCACCCCATAGCATTTAACTGCTCTTCGCTCTGTATTTGAGTTGCCCGGATCCAGAGATGACACCTCCACTCCAGCATCATAAGCAGCGGCTAAAACAGATCCTTTTGGAGACAAAGCAATGGTCCGGGGGGTATGATCCAGAGCAACAGCATGTGTATGTTTTGGGTGCTTGCCCGTCAAATCGTATAGATCGACCTGGAGGTCGGTCGACAATACAGCAAGTAGAGAGCCATCGTCTGTGATGGTTGTAGACGCGGGTCTCCGGAGTATCTTCAGCTCCCTCTTCACTATGACCTCCGGACCTCTGACATCTATAACATGGATTCGCGAGGAACTGTATGCCAAAACAAAATGGCCTTTGGGGGAAATGCTGAAGTGGAAAGCCTCCCCTCCTGGTGCAGAGGACGAACTTATGGATGTTGATACCAAGCTTATGATAGTTTCGTGCGGTCGTAAATATGCCTCGAATAAATTCCGCTTAATCTCTTGAGCAAAAAGCCTCCGTAGCCGTGGCAGACTGCCTTCGTCGTTGGGAACTGGGAGGGCCTGGTGGGCTGCGGAGTAGGAGGAACATCGTGATAGATGACGGGAATAAAGATGCGCTTGTTGAGATACCGTCCTCCATTTTCGATTCAAGATGATCAAAGATGCGAATGCATTTGGGCTGGTGAGGAGTAAGATTCTAGGGAAAGGGGTTAGTGAGAGCCGTAGACCACCCCACGCCACGCCACGCCACGCCACGACTTGCGTTGAAGTTGTTGCTGAACTTACTGCTCAATGATCTCGTCGGGTAGTTGACTGAAGGCCTTCTTTGTTGTCGCTGTCGCCGTCGCCGTCGCCTTGAAGGTGTCCATGGAAGTCTTGAGCTTCTCTGGAGCCATTGGGATTTCTTTAGACGACATTTCGTACGTCCAAGTCAACACGAAGCCGCAGCCGCGCCGCAACTCTCTAGATGGATTCGCGCCAAGCGATGCGTCTGACGAGCTGAGCTGGGAAACGTCAACGTCTCCACCAGAAAAGCGTGTGCGAGTAGAGTGAGAGGAGAACTTTACAATATTTGAGTTGAGGATATAATTCAATCACAGAGGGAAGTTGACGTTGGCGAAGAATTGGGCTGAACTCCCTGAAGTCACACGGAATGCAATGCGACATTTGGTGTGGTGCACCTATGTGTGATGCACCTCTAAATCCAATGTTTTTGGTTGGTGGACCAGAAATAGATCTGGTCTATTTTGCGCGTTGCGTTTCCAGGCCGGGTTGTAGGG
>LLCB01000349.1:0-56874 GCA_001414345.1 Hymenoscyphus infarciens | reverse complement strand
ATCCGAAGATGCCAGAGGGGGGGATCCGAAGATGCCAGAGGGGGGTCTTGAGCTTGGTGTCGATTCGAGAGTCGCTGGCGAGGGGTCTAGGAAGCCGTTTAAAGGGGTTCGGTGCTATAAAGAGGACCGAAGCCGTAGGGTCGTAGAGCATATACGTAGTTATCTAGGAGCTGTTCGAAAAGGGAGTCTCGGAGCATATACGTAGGTATCTAGGAGCTGTTTAAAAAAAAGGGGGTCGCAGAGTCGGCGGCAGGGAGGCTAGAATAGAAGTGAGGTTAAGAGCCTAATAAGAAGAGAGACCTTTAGTTTAATGTAATAACAAGGCAGGAGTAGAGTAGAGAAGTAGTCTATTCGTGGTTATTAACGCGAAAACTAAAGATAAAGAGCGAAGACAGCTCTAAACAATGCTAATATACAAGAGGTTCGGACAGTACAAAAGGGTCCGAAACCGACCAACGTTATACGTCGGCTAATATAAAAGCCTGAACCTACGTAACCTTCCTAAAACAGACAATATAAGACAACAACTGCCGAAACCTTATATGTGGCAGGTACTCCCAGCTATCTAGGATGACGGCATGCCGTCACAACTTAGGAGATAGTAAAAGATAATATAGATAAGGCTTAGAAAAGAATAAAAGATAGTATAAATTAATACTAAAGAGCTATTAACTAAGATATTAGAGATAAAGTCTACTTATCTACTAAGAATCTTAAGATAAATCGTTCTAGTTAAAAGCTTACTAAATAGTAGATAAGACCTTTTAAAATACTAGATTATATAAGATACTTCTATAAGCTAAAACTTCTAGAAGGATTATTAATTTATAATGTTTTTACTCTTAATATACTTTTAAAGAATCTAAATACTCTTCTACTAGGATAAGAGGCTTTAAAGCCTCTATTAGATATTATTTAAGATATATAAGAATAGAAGGTTTAAGAAATACTTAGTAATAGACTTTTTAGAAAATAGCTATAGTACTAGGTAAAATAAGTTAGATACGATTTAGATCCTACTTAGTATCTTATAGATAATTTTTAGAGTTTACTATATTATTTAAGAGACTTTTATACTAAATATCTAGAATAGCTAGAACTACTCTAACTCCTCTTTAAATAGATTAATATATAGGAATTAGATAAGAATTAGATAAAAGAGTTAATTTATAAAACTCTATTAATACTCTCTAATTCTAGTTACCTTTAATAAGGAACTTATAATAAAAACCTAAGATAAAATACTAACTAATAAGAATATTCAAAGTTAATAAAGTAAAGAACTAAGACTAAGTTACTACTAAAATAGAGCTTACTAACTCTCTTTAGACTATAGCCTCTCCTTTCTCTAACTTATTATCCTTCTTACTCTTTTAAGTATAAGAAGCTTAAACTAGCTCTTCCTCTACCTTCTCTTTATAAGTATACTTCTTACCTTAATAACCTCTTATAACTAGCTTAGAAGAGGATGTCTATAAACTTTTTAGATAAGCCTTAAAGAGAACTCGAACCTAGGTTTAGATAGAGGTCCTACTCTCTATAATATAGTATAAGAACTATTAATTATTAGTAACTAAAACCCCTCTAATAAGTAAGAAGTACTTATAATAACCTTAGTACGAAGTGTCTAAGTCTTCTTTAGAAGAGTGAACTATACCTCTAAACTATTCTTTAGTATCTCTATACTAGTAATAACTAATACTTTATCTAAGGCCTTAGTAGTCTTCTTAATCTCTCTTTTCTTCTTCTTAAGCTTAAGCTTATTAAATTCCTTCTTAATAAACTATAGTAACTACCTAAGTTAGAATAGATTTAATATATATTCGAGATTAAACTTACTAGAATATATATAGTATTCTACTCTACGTAGTAATTATACTTCTTCGACTTCGGCTTCTTAAAAGCGTATATATAATCTTTATTCTAAGATTTTACCTAAAGGTACTAAACGTAGTAGACTTAGTAGGTAGCTAGAAGCGTACTAGAAGAACATAGGAGAGGTATTTTACTATATTAGATTAGCCTCGAATTAGGCCTAATTAAGGAGAGAAAGACTTACTTTTATATATATATATATAATATATATATATATTCTAGAATATAAGTTAGTATATAAGGATATATCTAATTAGAAGGTATTCTTACTATATATATATTATTTTAGATAAAAAGAAAAGAAGAAGAGAAGTTAGAATTAGAGAGAAGTCGTCTACTAATAGCTATTACTTTATAATTATTATTTATTACTTAATAATTACTATTATAATATATAATAATAGTAAGAATATAATAACTCTATAATAGTATACTACTTTCTATCTAATAGCTAATAATTAGCCTCTTTTCTATTTATATCTATTATTATATAGTATAAAATAGTAAATAAAGAGCGATTATCTTATAAATAATAATACTATTAGTTACTAACTCTACCTCGACTACTAGATACTATAATAGTAGATAAGTTATATTCTTTATAATAAATACGTAAATAATGCTCTAGTTAACCTAATACTATACTAATTAATAACTAAAGACTTAGAATAAGTCTTTTTAAAGAAGAGAGGATATAATAGTACGCTATTCTAAATTATTAATATTTATAAAACTGCTAATACCTCTATAACTTATAAGAAGAAAAGTACTAAAGAGAGTAAGGATTAGATATTATATATTTTACTTTAAAGTCTTATATATTTAGCTTTAAAGCTCTTATTATTTTAGTAGCTATATTAGAAAGGGTTTAGTTATTATTCTATTAGAACTTAGTAGTCTCTAATCACTTATATATAGATGTTTATACTTAGTATAGAAGAAGAATAGTTTTTCCTTTTCTTCTATATTAGAGCCTAGTATCTATATATATTATTCTACTAAACGTACTCTTATATACCTCTTCTATAGTAGTATGTATTTCGTACTATTATAATTATAATCTATAGCTAGTAATCGACTATCTCTTAATTTATTAGTTTATAAAATAAACGTCTTATCTAGTCTATCTATCTACTAAGCTTATATTATAAAAACTTTTAAGAACTAGATATACTATTAGTATATTTAATATATCTAGTATATCGAATATACTTAAGCTTTAAATATACTATTATAATACTAGTTATAATAGATATAATAGCTAGTATACTTTATACTAGATATACTAGAAGTACTAGTAGAGAGTATATAAGTTACTATTTATATATTCTAATCTACTCTATATCTATCTATTAACTTCTATATATCTTCTATCTTTTACTTATATACTTTGCTTTTTTAATACGTTATAGTTTTATAGAGCTAGATAGTATCTAAAAAGATAGAAAGCTAGTTATATAGTAATATAATCTTAGAACTCAAAGAACGTATTAGACTTAGTATTATATATTAGATAGTAGGTCGGCCTTAATAGCGCTAGTATTAGAAGTTAGATAGCGGACTAGTCTTAGTATCGTTAGTTAGATAGTAGGTTAGCTATAATATCTCTAGTATTAGAGGTTAGGTTAGTTAGCCTTAGTCTCTATATATTAAGACTAAATAGTAGCCGCTTTAGCGCTATATACTAGTATACCTAGTATATCTAGTATATCTAGTATATCTAATATACCTAGTATATCTAGTATAAAGCTATTCTACTAGTATACGAAATATTTTTATAATATAGAAAAGCTTTAAATACTCTTTAGACTAGAATAGAAAAGAAGAATCGAGTAATTTAATTAGCTAAGAGAAGAAAAGCGAGAGTGAAAAGTAAGACTAGAAGAATAACTAAATTAGCTTAGAAAGGTATATTTAATAGACTAGAAGAATGAAAACGCTATAGCTACTTAGTTAGTTTCTTTTTATATTTAGCTAAATATAAACTCTATCTTTTCTAATCTTAAGAAAGATAAGTTTAATTAAAACCTTAGATAATATTAATTTAATTCTACTCTTCTAAGAAAATATTACTATTAGAGAATTTATTACTATACTTTATTTATTATAGTAATAATTCTTTTATTTCTTAGAAATAGAAAGTAGTAAGCTAAGTTTATATAGTTTTTATTTATTATTAATTAGAGAGTTTTTATTATTTTATAGACTACTATCGATTTTATAATAGTCTATTATCTAGGCTATTCTAGATAGCTAGGAGTACCTGCTATATCTAAGGTTCAGCTATAGTATATTTAGCTTTTAGTAGTTGTTGTTTTATATTATCTAATTTAGGAAGATTACGTACGTCTATACGTCTATCTAGACTTTCAGACGTACTTCGTAGAGTTTAGGCTTTTATATTAGCTAATATATATTATTATTCGGTTTTATATCTCTTTTATATCGTCTAAACCTCGAAAAGGCTAGTTTAGCCTTTTCTTCTATATTAGAGCCTAGTATTTATATACGTTATTCTACTAAACGCACTTCTATATACCTCTTCTATAGTTGTATATATTTCGTACTATTATAGATTTTTAATATTCTTTATTTTAGTAAAGCTATATAAGTTTACTATTCAATTATAAGTATATAGTTTAGTTTAGAATTTAGACGTTAGAGATAGTAGATAACTTAAAGGCTATTTAAAGAGTACTACTAAGTTTTCTTATTATAAGTTTTTTAGATTCTTAAAAGAATTATATAGCTACTAACGTCTCTTTGTTTTAAAAGAGTAGTGAATAATATTACTTCCTTTTAAGCTCTAGAGCTTCTAATAGTAGAAGAGAAATTAGAGAGAGAATCTCGTCTGCTTCTTCTATCTTATATTTAGTTTTATCTCGCACTTCTCTAAATTAGGAAAGTGAGAGGCCCTCGGCTTATATAGGCTTAAAGGATAATATCTATACTTAGAAAGGCAGGTTTCTAGAGAGAGAAATTCCTCTACCTACCTAGAGAGGAAGTTTCTCACTATGCTATCTTCTTCACTTCTAAGATTCTAGATCTCTTTCTACGACTAGAATCTTTATTCTTCAACTACTTCTAAGGTTCTATAACTAGCTATAATAGTCTTAAGATCTTCAGAGATGCCGCTAGTTTATTCAGACTTGTTGCTTTCAAGCTACTATCTAGCTCTCTTATAAGAACCTGAATCAACTATTCTTAGATTCTCGGTGCTTTGTATATTATTAGACTCGCCTTCTACTCTCGAAATATTACGTTTGGTTTATAAGGGTTTTTATCTTATCAATTTAGCACATTTCATCGATCTTAAGAGTGCTATCGAAAAGGTGTTTTTCGAATGAAAAGAGGGGTTTTAGGTAGGGGTCGGGATGAAAGTTCCGCAATGAGATAGAAATAGAGAAGTGGGTTATAGCGGTAAGTTTATCCGTGGCGAATATTAGTAGCTAGGAGCAACTTAGTACTATGGCGAGGAGAACTAGGCAGTGTAGTCGATAGTATTATCGTAATAAAATACTATAGTATTTTAGATTAATATATTATTATAGTATCGTAATAGTACGTACTCAAATACGTAATAATATTATAGGAATATCGTAATACTAAAAGGTATATCTTTTAATAACTCGTAAGCGTAGAAGCCTACTTTTTCTCAAAATTAGTGTTTTAGGTTTCCTCGCCTAATCTGTTATCCTATTCTACCTCGACGCTTCTTCTCCTTCCTACCTCTATTTTAAGGCTATCCCGCCTTCTCCTATCCTTAAATTCTAGCTTTCCTAGCTACTTCTATTCTATAGTACTTGCTTACCTTTCCTTGCTAAATAGAGAGGCTAGGATAGGAAGAGTTAGGCTAGGTAATTTCGCTTAAAGCTTAAAAGGTAGGTAGAAAAGAGGGTCTAGGTTGCTAATTTCGCTTAATATCTAGAAGGCGGGTAGAAAAGAGAGTCTTAAGTAGAAAAGAGGGTCTAGGTCCTAATTAGAGAGTTACCTTCCTAATCCTACTCTAGCCTAGCCTCCTTTTTTCATCTGCCTAGCTACTTTTATCCTGTTTTTAGAACTTTCCTAGCCACTCTTATCCTAGTTAGAGTACCTAGCCTGCTAAACTTAGCCTAGCCTTAATCCTAATCTAGCCTAGCCTCTTCTATCCTTATCTAGGTAAGTAGCCTATTCTATTCTAAGTACTAGGCTAACTAAGACGGGGAAAGCTAAAACACTGCTCAAAATAAAGCTATTTATACTTTTTCTATATACACTTCTATTACTTTAAAACTATATAGTAATAATACTATATAATTTATTATTTTTATATATAAATAAAGAGCTAAGCTTAATAAGTTTAATACTCTAAGAAATTTTAATTTATCTAGTTAACTAACGTTATTATCGTCGAATTAGTCCTTAGTATTATTAAAATTCAATATCTTATATAGCCTACTTTTATTAATATAAACTATATAGGAGCTTATAAGGCTAATCTATAAGCTATCTATACGATTCTTTTTTTAAAAGACTCTATTTAAATAGATCTATACTTCTAGCTATTTAGTAATATGTTTTCTATACTATACGTTATACTATATAGTTTCAAAAGATAAGGCTAAAAAGAAGTAGAGTCAAAATCCGAGGTAAAAAGCTTAAATAGTTAGGCTTAGCAATACTACGATATTATTATAATATTAATTAAAATACCAACAATATAAAGGATAATATTTTTGGATATCGTAGTATTTAAATAGTATAAATAGTGCGTATTAAAGTGGGTTTCTAACAATATATCGTGGTAGTATAATATTCTAAATACTATCGACCACACTGGGACTAGGAAAAGACATGAGTAGCGTGAAATATGTAGAGAACTCAGTCTGGTCAACAAAACACACGGAAAGTAGACTAGCGAAAGATAAACATCCTGGCCGGGCTGTCTTCTAAAAGCGGAGTGGTGATAGACTTGGGAAGGTGAATGGAATGGGCTATTGCCTTTACTATTCTTTTCAGTCTTATATATCGACTTTAAAACTCCATTCACCAACCAACCATAGATTGATACTTCTAAGAAATTCTCAGCAGGCCTCACGAGGTTAAAGAGTCTTGTTTCTGAGTTGAAAGTGGTCTATAGACATTTACAACCATTATCAAAAACAATCCATGATTCTTGTTCCCGCGCACCTGGCTCTCCTGCAAATACTGATAGCGCTATCTGACCTTCCAGACTTTATGCAATTTACTTACTACTTGAGAGGTCTTTTAGTAACTAAGAACGTTGAATAGAGTCTTGCTGTCGCTTTGAGAGGTACTGTTGATTTAAATTTACTTTCAAATGAGATATATATAGGGGTTTTACTTTACTTATTTAGATAGAATTCAAATACTTATCAGAAGTAGGTAGCTAGCTAAAAGTTAGTTAAAAGGTCTTTCTCTAAGAATGTGGCAGAATGTAGGTAGAATACGAAAGAACAGACCGAAGAAGAGTCGTGGGTAACTTTGGTAGGTGAATAGAATAGTATAGGCTGTTGTCTCTAGCTGGTTTGCTTATTATCAAGATATCTTTCTGTTCTTATGTATATCTCTCTAGTTTAGGAACATCCTTTTTACTAGCTATTACCGACAACTTTTAGTAAACAAGACTATCTAGCGGATGTTTTAAGCGAGAATTATAGTGGACTCGGTATCATATAAGTCAAGAAACTATCAATCGAACAAGAAGGGTTTTGAGATTTGTACTTAGATTATTAGAGACCGCCACTATAAAAAGGAGAGAAGACTTGCCGGTGAGAGAACAAGTGCTGCAACACAGGTATTCACATCTCAGGAGATGAACCGCGGGATAATACTTTTTTTTTTCAAAAGAGAAAGAATATATGAGGTCATGATGAAAATCATAATATGTAGAAGAGCTTTGAAGTTTAGTCGGTTGATGATTCTCAAGTACAAGGTAGAAAGAATCATTGAGAGGGTTTCTATTGTCGTTTTAATAGCTGTTGTCGATTTTGGCGGTTTCTTTCGAGGGAAAGAAATGTAAATTAGAGTACGTATGTAAGTTGATCAAATGCTAGGGGTCGATTTGGTACTCGTAATATCTGAAATAAATCGCTTTCATTGGATCCTTAATCTCCTTCAAGACGTTATCAAAGTTGGTGCCTTGCTCAACTCACTGTTTGTCTTGCTCCACCTAAGTCACGCATTTTATAAAGAGAAAATGTGAAAGAGAGCGAGATTCACTCGTTGATTACAGTAAGTAGCTTCTTCGGAGTCAGCTAGAAGTTGTTTTCTTTCAAGGAGGGAGAGTTCAAATTGATGTTTATCTTCAATTATACCAAGTTCATTTCAGACTTTGAGACATAGACTGAGTTGGGATCCGGGTAAGTCTGTACGTCTTCAACATCGAAGCAGGATGCTTTTATAGCAAGCTAATCAATGATCCGAATATTAGCAACTAGAAAAGAGAGAACATAACGTCTAGTAATTTCAGTAAAAGAGCCGATGTGCTTTATGCTATTACTTTGGTTTTAGCCGTTGATTTGAAAATTCTTTTCGAGTGAAAGTTGAACTACATTTCCTAAATTAGAGCGTCCTAGATGTACTAAAAAGGCGGATTCGACCAAATCGTAAATCGTAAATCGTAAATTACAAGATTTAAGTAAATATAGCTAGATTAACTAAGGCTTCTAAGAGCTATATTAAATCTTAAATTAAATTAGACTATCTACTTACTCTCTTGCTACTTATCCTACCAATTCTTCTATATATTACGTATACTAAGAGAGTGTAGGTGAGAGTATAGGTAGAGAGGTAGAGGAAGAGAGTAAGAGAGTAAGTAAACCTTTCCTAGCGTAGGCAAAAGGAGTTAAGGAAGTAAATATAGTCTTACTCTTCCTCTCTTCCTCTCTCTCTTCCCCTTTTTATTATTTATCTAGAAATAATACTAGAAATATAATATAATAGTTACGTAATAGTAAAGAGGTAAGAAGGTGAGAGGCGATTTCACAGCTATATACGTAATATATATAATCCCTCTCTATTCTCTAATTAGTTACTATATTAAAGACTATCTAGTCTTAATATAAAGAGAGGGGAGAGAGGAGAAGAAGAGAGAAGAGAGCAGGAACTTAAATTAAAAAATATTATATTTTATACTTGTAAAAAGTAATACTTTACGATTTTAAATTTCCTATTTGCGATTTAGTTAATCTAACTTTTTAGTGCGTTTAGGATACCGTATGAAGTGGCTGAAGCTCTAGACTTTAGGTCTAGGCTTTTTGCCTACTGTCTAAGGACTTGCTTAGCTTTGACTATCACTGGGTTTCATCATGGAAAATTGATCCTGTCTCTGGTGAGTGAGGGTTCTGAGATAGATAAAAGGTTACTTTGACTCTCGGGATCATAAGAACAATCATCTCTACAACGAGGCTTATGTCGTATATTCTTATAGTGGTGTGGTATCAACTGAAAACCTTAACACTGGCTACCTTAAATAACGAACTAGAAGACGAAGATATAGACTAGGAATAAGCACTTTTACGCGTACCTAGTAGGTCTCCTTCTACTAACTCGTCTTATTTAGTTTCCTCTAGTTTATCTACTAGTTCGAAGTGTAAACGTATATAAAAGTTAAATACGAAGTAACGATACTCTTAGGTATAGAACTATATACTCTTAGTAGATGTCGATACTAAATATACGTATTAAACGACGAAAAAGAACTCCTAGGATTATAAGTATTATATATAATAGTACTAAGTCTTATCTAGTACTAGAATTATATAAAAACACTTAATCGAAGTTTATAAGATTCTAGACAAAGAACCTTATTAAGAGATAGTATATAGTATAGAGTAGTAGATTAAGGTTACTTTAGAATTAGTATAGTAAAACACTAAAAAGCAACGTCGAAATAGCTATAGTAATAGCATCTTATTTAATCTAAAAGTACTTAAATATCTCTAGGTATAAGTAATTATTATATACTCTCTAGCTTTTAAGCTAGTAGAGGTTTCTAAGGTTAAAGCCTTCTTATACTATCTTAATCCTAATATACTAGTTTAGCTTCTATTTATATATTATATAATCTATAGATAGATCTAAAACTAATATAATATATAAAAAGTTCGAATCTACTATCTACTTAATAGTATACTCTCGAAGATCTATATCTTATATAACCTCTAGAGCTTACTAAATAATCTTATAATATTTAGTATACTAGCGTATTTTATAGAAGTAGATAGAAAGCTTTAATTAATAATATTAGCTTTTAAAGGAGTTAAAGGCTCGTATATAGATAAGTATCTTAGAGAGGCGATTATTAAGGTTTTAGAGAATTAGAGTTTTATATAAAATTTAAAATACTTTTAAATAGATAACACTTTAAATAATAATATAATAATAGAGTCTCTATAGTTAAATACGTACTTCTTTTACTCTATTTAATACTTTTACTAATCTTTTAGAAATATATCTTAAATATAGAATCTTAAATTATACTACTCTTAAGTATTAAAT
The DNA here is from genome assembly GCA_001414345.1 of Hymenoscyphus infarciens. Lineage (NCBI taxonomy): Eukaryota > Fungi > Ascomycota > Leotiomycetes > Helotiales > Helotiaceae > Hymenoscyphus > Hymenoscyphus infarciens. The sequence goes on along the minus strand of LLCB01000349.1, from coordinate 46,497 downwards.
ACGTTATATAAGTTATATTATTAACCTTACTATCTAGTCCTTCCTCTTTCGTATAACTAAAGATACCTTCGATTATAATAATATTAATTAACCTTTAGTACTTTAAGTAATAATAGATTATATTAAAAATTAGTATAAAATCGAACCTCTTAGTAAACTTTATAACATCGTAGTATATATTTAAAGGAGTATTTAATAGCTTATAATATATAAAGAGATTATAGGATTAAGGCTTAAAAGAGATAATAGTATATAGTAGAATTCTTAGTAAATTATATTAGATAATACGCTTATTTATAAAAACGATATACTTCTTTACTTTAAGCACTTTTCTTTAAAAAAGAAAAAAGACTTTAAGTATAATAAAGATAATATACTCTTTAATAATAATTAGTATATTATATTTATTATATATAAGTTTTTAAAGTAATTTAAGTATACTACTAAGACAATTAAGTTAGATTATTTAACACTCTTAGAAGTACTTATTATAATAGATTATTATCTCTTAGCTTTTAAGCGTAGTAAAAGGATGTTTATAAAGGACTCTATACTCTTATAGATGTTTAATTTAAGCTAGAAGAAGCTAAATAAATATTATCAATTATCTAATAATTTACTAGTATATACTATAACACTTATATTAAATCTACGCCTTAAATAGTAAAATATTAATAAGAATTAGGAAAAAGCTCTTTAAGACTCTATTAGAGGTTTAGTACTTAATCTCTAGAAGGAATATCGTCTAATAACCTTAGTATTACTCGATAATCCTACTACTACTACTACTCTAAAAGACAACGATAACCTCTTTTCTTTATTCCTTTACACTACTTTTAATAAGATTAATAGTATATCTACTACTAATAAATACAAGTACTATTATACCTCTTCTATTATACTAATATATTTAAATCCTATTAAATAGTAGCTTAAGCCTATCTAATAAAAGTAGTACCTAGATCTCACTTAAGTATCTCTTAATATACTCTTAATACCTACTATATCTACTAGGCTAGAGCGACTTTTCTCTAGTATTAAAATTATAATTACTAATCGTTAGAACTATCTTAGTATACTCTTAGTAAACGCTCTTATATACTTAAAGTCTTAGTTTAGTTTACTTAATATAAAAGATACTATAATAAAGGTTAAAAGAGAGATTAGAGTATTAGAGAAGGAAGATAATAAGAGAATTATAAGAGAGGTTAATACTTTAGTTACTACTAAAGAGCTACTTTTAGGTTAAAAATAGTAGCTCTTTTTACCTATAGTTTTTAAAACTACAATAGTTTATATAGTTAGTTTTATTAATTTATTACTTAGTTCTACTAATAGTACTAAAACCGTAGTATAGTTTAGTATATTCAAAACTAGACAAAAACTACGAGAACTGTACTATTCCCTATACTAATATATTTATAGAATAAGAAAAGTATTAGGTACTTTCAATATATAAACTATAAGTCAAGTATAGTGATTTACGAGTTAAACTTGAATTTGCCTACTTTTTTTATAATCTAAGCTTTTTTTTTAAAAAAGCTTTCTCTCTCTTTTCTTTAGAAGATAGAAAATAAAAGTACTCTAAAAGAGACAAGGCATAGCTAGAAAGAAGCGCTATATCTATTTATCATTCTTCTATATTACTTATTAATTTAAAGTAAGTATAATAAAATTAAACTAAAAAATAGATAATTCTTAAAAAAAACCCTTTTTTTAAAAAAATTTCACTACTCTTATAAGGTCTTATTACTACCTTGATAAGGCCTTCTAAAAAGTAGAATATAGTTATAAACTTCTATTTTATATATAAAAAGTTTATAGAGTAATAAAGGATATATAAAGCTCTCGTTTCCTATTATCTAGAGTATACTAACACATGTTGTTATTAAGTAAAGAGTAAAATAAGATAGTAGAGAGAGAGCTTTTTTCAAAAACGCTTAGATTATAAAAAAACGTTAAAATTCAAGCTTAATTCGCAACTGACTGTAATTCACTTCTAGACAATATTTAAGTTGGAATAGAATACCTTCTTTTTCTTTTAACACTTATTACTAGGCTTTGGAGTTTTTCTCTATTTCAAGTAGATAACAAAGATATAGTCGAAATTGATACTCAGTGAGAGACCTAGGTTGAGAGAGAGTGGGTCCAGTCTGGCAGATCTGGGACAACTTTAAGAGAAATTTCGATATTATAGTTCACTATATGATCACAACTCGTGAGCCAAACGAGGTAATAACCAGTTCACTGAATTGAACAGAAAAGAGAACACTATTACACGGGAATTAAGCTAACTTTCAGCGTATCAGACCTTTTTTTCACTTATTCACTACCACCCCTATTCATTGTTTTTATTTCGTTGCTAAGTATCGTTTCATTTCACTTCAATAAACCTGACGTTGATGGGGGAGATAGATGAATAGGGAGGCAGGTGGGCACTGGAGGACATAGGAGGACAGTGAGAGTTAGGGAGATTAGCGGACACACTCAAGTAGTAAGGAACCTGGGGGAGCGAATTGATACCAAAAAAGCACGAGGAGTGACACCAGAGAGCGAAAGACCTAGGAGAGCAGCGAATTGGAGTGCGAATTAGCTACTCGATTACTCGACATTCGGAAGTTTCAATATCATTTTGCTTGTAGTTCGACAGCTCGAGACGACTTTCTAATTGAATAAAGTGTACGGAGTTATCTACAAAGGAAATCTCAGATGCAGAGTGGAAGTGGTCAAGCAAGTAGCTATTAGGTTGCTGGAACTGTACTCGATATAGATATCTTTTAACCACTTATGAGCTGAGTATAGCTCATGGGGGAGCGGGACGCCAGTATCCAAGCTAGGAATTTATCTAGTCGCATCGTAAAACATACTTAAGAGTCTAGAGATTTATTACATATCGCATTTCCAAAAGCACTCAAAAGCTGTTTTTAAGAGTCTAGAGTTTTGTTGTATATCGTAACTACAAGTTTCTACGTTCGAGTGAATATCAACAAATACTTGTGAGCTAATTGGATCTTTATGTCCGAACTGAGTTCTAAAGTTTGAGAGAAGACTTTGGCATTCTCTTGATAAATTAGAAAAAAACATATTTTAGAACGTTCATAGAAGATACTACGTTTCAGAAGGTACCTTGACAATTATTTCCATAATCGGAAGAAAACATTCAATAGAAGTCTCAACATTCGTTAGTCGTTCTTCAGTAATCCACGTTTATTATAAGATTCTACATTCGACGAATGCTTTAGAGTTAAGGAAATATCAATACCCGATACAAGATACAATGTTCGATATAAGATACTTTGACCTTCTCTCTAAGAACCAGAAGACATTCGATATAAGTTCTAACGTTTGATATAGAATACTTCAACTATTCTACTTTATTACTATTTCAAGAGTTATCTAAAAATATTATATTAGAAAAAACAAGAGAATAAAACTAAGTAGAGAACTATTAGATTTAAAAGAAATAGATAAGAGTCTAGAGTTTTATTATATAATATATTATATTATAGAAAGTACTAGCTAAAGAAGGATTTTTTTTATTAGGTATACTCTTCTAGTAATATACTTTTAACTATAGTATTCTTCAACTTAGTTAGTAGCCTATTTAGCTGGTATATTTTTTAGATAGTTTAGTATATATATTACTAAAAAGACGTTATAATAATAATAGAAAGTTTAATCTATTTAATACTTTAATATATACTAAATCGTTTAGTCTATATATTTTTTAAACCGGATTATTTAGTAAGATAATCTAATATTTATATAAAAGATTATCTCTATTAAAAAAAAGTAATTATTCTATTATTATTAAAACTATAATAATTAGAATATTTTCTAATTTATCTTTTATTCTTCTACTACTAATACTAGTATCACCGCTACTTTACTAGCGTTAGATACGTACTTGTAACTACTAAATAGAGGCTATTATTAACCTCGCTAATAATTATAATAAAAGAGCTAAACGATTATAGAATTTAATATTAGATAATTAGATAATTAAATAAATATATACTAAGCTACTTTTAAAAGGTTCTAGTATATTTATTAGATAATCTAATATTCTCTTATAATAAGCTAATTAGACTCTAAAATAATATAGAAATATAATAAGATATTAACTAGTAGTTTATAGATATAAATCAATTAGACAAAAGTACTAGTATATTATATTTACTATTTCACTTAGTATTTCAGCTATAGTTCTATAAGAATTAAAGTATCTATTTCTTCGAAACTTACTCGCTTATATTATAATATATTTAGATTCTTTAATTAACGTTACTTAATTAAAACTTTCTAGTATAAATAAATATATAACTCGTCTAGTATTAAAATTAGATTATTAGAGCGTTCTAGATATACTAAAAAGTCGGAATCGACTAAATCGTAAATCGTAAATCGTAAAAGTTAAGTATTTAGAGCTAAAGTAGAACTTAATAATTATTATCTAAGCTCTTTATTAAAAAAGAGATAAGAGAGTATTTTAATACTTCTTAGTCTCTCTCTCTTACTATTCCTTCTTTAGTATATTATATATATATATATAAGTATAGAAGAGAGAGAAGAGAGAGAGAGAGAGAGAGAGAGAGAGAGAGAGAGAGAGTAAGAAGGTAAGTAAATATTTTAGTAGAAAGTTTTTCATAGTATAAGTAAGCGGAGTTTAGTAAAAGTAGTAAATAATCCTCTCCTCCTCTCTTTCTCTTCTTCTCTCTCTCTCTCTCTTATTTATCTAGAAATAATAAGAAGAATATAATACTATAGTAAGAAGACGATAGTAAGAGAGCGAGATTACTATTATATACGTGTTACTTATTATTACTATAGTTAAGACTATCTAGTCTTAATATAGAGAGAGAGAGAGAGAGAGAAGGAGAAGGAAGAAGCGAGAATTTTAATTAAAAAATATTATCTTTTATACTTATAAAAAGTAATACTTCATGATTTACGATTTAGTTAATCCGACTTTTTAGTACGTTTAGAATACCGTAGTTATTAACCTTTTTATCTTATAATAAATTCTTTTCTCTAGTTATATACGATACTTAGAAGAAATTTTTATTAAGCTTTATTTCTTAGATTAGTTATTTTTTCCTAATTTTTAAAACTTCTTTTAAATAATTTTATTAAATAGTAATATTCGCTTAAAAGTATTAGATTAGAAGAGCTAGATAATATCCGAGAAGAAAGATAGCGTATAAGAGAGATCTAAAATTCAAGTCTAACTTTTAGCTTAAGTATACTTACTCTCTATTTAAATAGAAACCTAGCTTTTAAGAATAGGCTTAATCTTATCAAAGTCTCTAATATTCGATATCTATTATCTAAGTAATCGCTTAGCTATACTCTTATATAATATATAATATAAGACGTAGAACTAAACGATTATAACTTTGTACTTAAGTATAGCTTTAGGTTCAAGTATAGCTTTAAGTTAAGATATAATTTAAAAATTTCTAAAGTAAGATGTTTCTTTCTTAATATAATATCCTTATAAAAACCTTTAAAGAGTATTACTTTTCTACTTAATTAAAGTAATATAAAAAATATTTAAAGACTTTGAAAAAGCTCTATATCTATCTTCTAAATACTATATTCTAGTAAAATACTTTAAAAAATAGTATTCTTCTACTTAATTAGAGAAATATTAGTATATATATAAACTTTAAAGAAACTCTATATCTTCTCTAAAGAATATATTCTAGACCTTAGTATTTAAAATACGTACTAAGACTAATTTAAAATAGAATAGATATATTTAGAGAAAACTTAACTAGAAACAGTAGTTTTAGGCTTATGTCTCGCTTAGCTATGAATAGAGTAGTCGATCTTAGTAGAATCGTTAATTTCAGTGTCGATTCTACTCTACTTAAATCTTATATAAGCTTGTTTTTTCTAATAGAATTAATAATTATAGTCGTTATTTTACTTTACTTAAAATAACACCTTATTTCACTTTCAATTATTTACTAATATATAGATTATCTTTTTTCTCTCTCTATAACACGTGAAAAGTCTCTATATAGATTTTCAAGTAATAACTTAAGTGGTTACTTAAGTAGACTATTTCTAAGAAAAGAGGTCTACTCTAGAACTAGCTAGAGTAAAGTGAATTTGGAATAGAAATAGCTAGACTATAGCCCTAGATCTTTCACGGAATTATAGCTACGAAGGTCTACTATATTCAAGTAAATATACTTAGATAACTTTATTTTCCTATTTAATTCATAGAAGTAAAAGACCTTAAGATAAAAAAAGCTTACTACTTTATCTAATATATCTTATATTCTAGTAAGATTACTCTAATAACGTTGTCTTCCTACTTATTTTATATAAGAGAAATCTAGAAAAGAACTTTAGATAAAGAAAAACTAACGACCGTTTACTAAAATATTTTATATTCTAGTAAAAACACTTAAATAACCTTGTTTTCCTATATAGTTTTAATAAGATAAACAAAGAAATGACCTTAAAGAATATAAAAACTATTTAATTTTACTAATTTATTTTGTATTCTAGTGAAGTTATTCAAAAAAATCCATTTCCCAAAACACCTCGCTAAATCGCTAAGCGATAAAATCGCTCAATGTTATAAACAGTGAATAAAGCATATCAGACCAAGCGAGTAGTGAATCTCTTGAGTAGAGTGCTGTGAGTCACCGGCACGGCACCGTGCCACGCCGACAACAAAATCCTCTTCCTTTTTTTCAAAATACAACACCGCGACACCAACCTCAACACCATAACTCCAACGCGCCGTGCCAAGTTTCAACCATGAGCGACTACCCTGAGGAGGTAAGTCAATGAACATATTCATTCTTTTTTCATCCTTCTCTTCTTTAACTACGCCGAACAAAGCTAATAGCAAGATATAGCCGTCGCGAGACAGTTTCAACATCAACCTCTCCCCTCCCAGCGGCCGATCCAACCCAGCAACCCCTCGCTCAACTGCTGCCCCCTCTTTCTCCAACGAGCAATACCATCAAAGCGATCATGGCGGATCGCCCCCAGCCCTCCAACGTCGCCTACTCCAATCTGGAGAGTTCCACGCCAATATCAGTAGGATTGGACTGGTGTTGCCTGGAGTGACTATATCTTCTGCACGAGAAGCTCTTTTGAAGTGTCGCGGCGGTTTGGACGAGGCTATCAATTTGCTTGTGTCGACGGGGAATGATGGTGAAATGGCCCCTTTCGTCGCCCCTTTCTTCGCCCCCTCCGTCGCCCCCTCCGTCGCCCCCTTCGCTGGCCCCTCCACCAGAGCTGCCCCCTCCAGCGCTCCACCAGCACCACCAGCACCGCCAGCACCACCAGCACCAGCACCAGCAACAACCAGAGACCCCCACGGCCACCCAACCACCCAAGTCAGCCGAGAACAAATGCAGATCCTCAAGAAAGAATATGCCACCTACCCTCGCGACAGCCACAGCGAGGCGCGACGCAGACATCGAGAGAGAACCGCCGCAAAAGCCGGGATCATAGTCACTACCGTCGCGGTAAGCACCCCCGTTACCCTTGAAAGCAATTGAGTTTCTTTACTAATACCATAACCATAGGTCAAGTTCGGAGAATTCATTAGGATGGAGAAGCGAGCCCTTAAAAAGGCGGCCAAAGAGGGCCTTGATGTGACCAATGTTCCTCAGGGGTATTGGCTTAATAGATCACAGACCCGCACCCGCAGCAGCAGATAATGGTTGGGCGGGGTGGAAACGAGTGTTTTTTTTAATGAAACGATAGCGTTGTCGTTGTGGTTTCGGTTCTGCTCTCTTTAGACAACAGGACGCGAAGGATATCGTGGTGGGAACAAGGTCTGTTTTTGTGAACTGTTGGCGTTGTAGTTTCGGTACTACTTAATATAGTTTCTCAGTTCGCATTACAGAATCAAAAAGTTGAGCAACTTCCCCCCCTGAAAGAAAGAAGGGAAACCAAGAGCCAAAGATAGCTCTGCTGGCTAGTCGCTTAACAAGATGCTAGCACAAACAAAAAAGAACATGGGCATCAATGTATTACTATATCTCTTGTGATCTCAAGATCCTATCAATCTAAAACTCAAAATCCCCTCTAAACCCCTCAACATCCATCCCCATAACCACCTTCTCCGCCAAATCCCGTCGTCCCATCTGGCTAAATACCCTCCTCAGAGTATCGTAAAGATTCGTACTCTGATTCTGCGTAATCATCTTCTCCAGATCCGCCTCACTCACATTCCCATTGCCATCCAACAAATCCCTCGCTTTCTCCCGTCCTTCCCTCTCAACAACCTTATGCATCTCCAAAGCACCGAGGAGATGAGAAGCCGCTTCCTCGTAACAGCCAATGTTGATACATGAGACACCGAGATTGTAACGGGCTCGCACGAAGTTGGTTCGTAGAGTGAGCGCTTTTTCGTAGGCGGCGATGGCTTCTTCTGAGCGGCCGGAGTTGGCGAGTGTGGCTCCTAGTCGGTTCCAGAGGAGATGGACTTGTTCTCTTTGATTTGTCGTGCCAGATTCTGTACTTGCTAATGCGGCAGAGAAGCAGTCAACAGCTTTATCGTACTCTTCAGCACCATAAAACAGGACACCGAGACCAACTTGCACATCTGGATCCATATGCTCGCCATCTGGTGATAATTGTGCTGCCCGAATGAATAGCTCGGTAACCTTTTCATGTAGAAGATGCCGGTCCGTGAAGCCTACTTCTCTTTCTGATGAGAGGTCTGAGGGAGATATGATGGACGGGTATTTGATGGATAGCCAGCGTTCCAGGGTACGGTAAGCAGTACTGTCATAGCCCTCGTTAGTGTAACTGACGGCCAGCGCCATGAGTGCTGTGAGATTGTTTGGGTCCACATTCATCGCTTGTTCTAAAGCTCGGATTGCCGGACTCTCCTTTTCGTTTTGTGCTTGTGCCGAACCGAGAAGAACCCATGCATCGAGATGTTTTGGGTCTTTTTGGACTGCGGCTTCGAATGCCAGAGCTGCTAGAGAGAGATTCCCTCCCTCGTTCATTATTCGTACACCTTCTTCGAAAGGATTTTGAAGGTCTTTGAAAGCGTTATCCTCTTCAAATAGGTAGAGTCCTAGATTGGGATCTCGAAATTGTGAGGAGTGAGTACGTAGTCCATCGAAATCGTCCCACTGATCGCCTTCGCCGCCCATACCCCAGATTCCATTCGCGAGGTTTTCTTCAGCAACCATGTCCCTACCGGCCGCTTGTTCAGCTTGTATACCTTTCCAAATAGACTCGAAATCACCAAATTCATTGGTTTCGGATTCGAGGACTGACCTGTCCATTTGATCCAGCTCTGCTTCGCCAACCAGAGACTCGTCAAGTTCTTGACCTTGTAGATCAATTTGCTTAAACTGCTCCTCCCAATGCTCATCATCCAGTTCTATCATCTTTCCCTTTCCCTTATCCTGTTGTTGCAGGTTTTGTGGACCTTGGAATTGCGTTCTATTCATCATACCCATACCCATACCCATCCCGCCCATACCGTTCATCATACCCATTCCACCCATTCCCATACCCATTGGCCTTTGGAAACCTGGGGCTTGTTGTGCCAATGGACTTGCGGTTCTTGCAGCTGCACCCTGGCTCATCTGTTGAAATCTCGCGAAGTCCGCCTGGCTGAAGGCGGCCCCTTTCGGTGCTTGAAAGGCAGCTTCCATTCTTGACTGGTCCTCCATACCTGGCTTGAATTCCTGCGCCCAGTTTCCTACACCAGGCGAAGCTGAACCGTTACGCATAAGTGGATTTTGGTGTAAATCGTGCTGCATGGCGAAAGCCTCGGGCATTTGGCCATTTTGTTGCATGAAGTCGTTCATCATCTGTTTACAATTAAATATTAGCATTCATTACACCTAGCCTACATGGAAAGGTTGCAAGAAAGCCTCCAACCACCTCCACTCACATTATCCTGACTTCCAGCCATATTCATCCCATTTGTACTTCGCATGCCCTGTATGCTCGGTCCTGGTCCTCTCCCCACCAACCGATCTCTCTGCAGACTCTTATCATCTTGCGTATGTTTCGTAAATTGGCTGAGAGGATTTCCTGCTGTGGAGCATTCAGCGCCTCCCATGAAAGACATGGTTTCGGTGGAATCTATGTGCAGGTAGCCTTGCGGGGTCGTCGCGTCGTCAGGATTGTGGGAAGATGAAGTGCTATTGCCACCCAGTGATAAGTCTTTGAGATGGTGAAAATGCCAAAACTTTCTTCTAGATGCGGGGTGTTAGGTTGTACAGGAAAATGCGTTCAGGTATGAAGATACAGAGTGTGGGGAAGCTACCTAGGTAGGTATTGTTTAGAGCGTTGGAAATCAACTATTTCAGCCGAGGTGAAATCCCGAACCAACCAGCCTTGTCTCCCAAGCTGAGCCTCTTCACATGATTTTTCCTTAACTCAGGTTAAGACTTACTTGGATCTTTCCAAATTTCATTTCTGCGAATTGGTATGGATTATGGCACTCTGTAGACAAGTGGTTCTTGTTTGAAAATATTCGGAGGTTCGGGCATTGCCCTCTCAAGATTCTTTTAGACAAGCTGAAGTGGTATACAAAAAGCAAAAAAATACAACTCTCAGAACTTAGTTATCACCACAAGTAATTATTTTTGAAAACGTTCTTCATTAAATTTTAGTTGTTTGTTCATACAAAGAAAACACCGCCCATGCTGTCGTCAGTGGAGTGGAGTTCTTTTTCGGCCAACCCATTCACACTACGCCTGTCCAAATGACCCCTATTCTACAATCATGAAATAAAGTACAGGGTCTAAAGACAAGATACAGAAAGGTGAAGTCCGAAAAAATTAGCCTCAAAATACTCCCACAACTTTTGATACACCTCGCTCCCCAACCAAGCATCAAGCACGTCACCAACATCTTACACCGCCCTCCATATCTACCATCGCGATCCCAAAATATTTGTTTAGTATGAGCCTTCTGATGATCCACCCTCTGATCTTGGTGATCTTGACTTGTCCAAGCTGAAGTCGAGTCTCAATTTACGACCGTAAACTTCCTGGCCTTGGAGGGCCTCAAGACCTTTAACGGCGCTCTCAATGTCAACAAAGTCAGCGTGTGCAAAACCTCTTGGCTGACCAGTTCGACGATCGATAGCAACACGGACATCAATGACATTTCGAACGTCACGGAAGAGCTTGTTGAGATCAGCATCCGACATCTCAAAGGCAAGATTGCCGACGAAGAGAGTCTTGGATGGTGGGTTCTTCTCGGTGGTCTCGCGTCTGGTTTGGTTTTGGAAGTTGACCATCATTCGGCGGCCTTCGAGGACGGATTGGTGCTTGGCCTCGATAGCAGCCTCAGCTTCTGCGACAGTCTCAAACTCAACATAACCAAAACTAGAATTAAGTTAGTACAAAACCTTGGGGCGGGAAAAAAAAAGCACATACCCCTTGCTCAATTGCCTAGCATCTGACGCGATTGTTGCAGCCTTGATTGTTCCGAATTGGGCAAACTCTCTCTCTAGGTCGGCTGCGGTGATATCGAAGAGAAGGTTGCCAACGTAGATGGTGTTGCTTGGAACAATCGGTGGTGGCGGACGTTGGTTGTTGAATGAGCGGCCACCGCCATATCCATTACGATCGCCTCCACGATCACCTCCATATCCTCCACGATCACCTCCGTATCCTCCACGAGCAGGTTGGCCACCTCTGTCACCGGCACCTTCGCGTTGGATTCCGAAAGATTGTTCCCCTCGAGCAGCATCATCACTGTACCGTCTGAGCACGGATGGAGTAACACCAGCTGACTGGATCTTTGCTCGAAGAAGGAAAGAGGACGAGGATGTGTTGATATTGCGGGATTGGGAGATGAAGGAAGTAGAAGGAGAGGAGGCAGCGCGGAGAGCAGAACGACGGAAGAGTTGCCTTTTTGTAATTAGTACATGTCAAAACTTCGCAATTCCTACAATTGGCAGAGATAGCTTACATGATTGCGGTTGGTATCTAGAAGGAACGGAAAGGAGTGGTTGTTGAGAAGGTTGATGAGAATTATTTCTCCTTTGGCAGGCAAAAAAGTTTGAGAGTAGTACTGTCGATGATCCTTAGCGTGGCGCTAGGCTACTTTGGTAAAAACGCGACCTCCTGAGGCACAGACTGAAAATGGAGACTTGGAGATCAACTCACCCCAACGGAACCAATTTATCTAACACAATTTCAGCATTTAATTCTCCAAGATCGATATACTCCGCTTGCTTGACACACTATCCTGTACCTTCCGTGCTCTATTTCAATCATCGCTTTTCAAGGTACTTCGGTGCGGGCCTTCCGGACCAATTCCGCAGGTTGACGGGTTTGTCGTCCGAGATATTCACAAATTTCAGAGCACCAGGAATTCATAAGTTGTGACCCTTCGCCTTCAATTGTTTAACCGGGACTTGGAAATCAGTTCAATTGTCCTACAAGGCTCAAACAATCATTTATATTACCTTTGTTGCGGTGGGACAATTGTGGAAGAGCGAGTGCCTCGAGATAACTGTCACGAATTCCTACAACTTCTACCAGTACTGGAGCCGAGATTGAATTGCAGAAGCAAGAGCGCGCCGAATGTTCATCAGTGCGCATCACTCTATTCATACTCATTCGCGTCGAATTGCTGTCCGGGTTTTCGTATTTCGGGTGTTCTTTCTATATCTTCTCGAGAAATTTTACGTTAGTACCATGTTTTGATTTTGAATTCATTCTTGCATTATTGGACCTTTTCTGTTCGCTTGTAGAATCTTTTTATATTGGTTGGACCTCTATCAGGCCCATTCAACCTATTCTATGACCCTACCTGGCTAGAGCGAGTTCCATCCCGGAACCCATAACAATATTGTTGCACAATTGAGACCTCAATCTCCCTCCTTCCTGCTGGAAACCCATTCAAGGAATGGACTTTCTGGTAGGTAAGAGTTATACCGAGGTCAGTAAAACCAGTGCGGGTATAATCAAACGCCAACATCCCTTTCCAAATCCATGCTTTTATCCAATTGTCTGGAGCACGCACGCATAACGCCTCGTCAGATCTTAACCAATTCCCTAAATATATACCACACCACCGCCTTCCTAGCGCCTTGTTGTTGTTGTGTGTGGTTATTAGTTTCTTTGAAGAAATACAATAAACCACCAGCTGGTGGAGGGTATTCTTGAAAATATATAATCGGCGTACAAAAGAAATGCTATTTCTACAGAAAAAGAAGAAGAGAAATAACGCCATATCAACACAGGTGGATGACTGGTGCCGTTTAAATAATATATCGGTGTTGCCGCTAAGAAAAAAGGAAATGTGTTGTGTTGTGCCCAACGACATATATGATATTTTTCCAGGTTGGATAAGTGATGCATCAAGCATCAAATTATCGGGTTGCCAAGGAAATGTTGTAAATGTGATTGTCCGTATTTGAGTATAAAGAGCGCCACGATGGCAACAAGGAAAAGATCGATCCAATATTCGTACTCGTGACATTGTGATAACGTTCAAAAATCCTATCGTATCAATGGCAAAGTTGCCAACATGGTCGGGTATCGGGATGTGCTTCAAAAATGTTCGCCGCCAGCACGGTAACCACTTTGCTGATATTGGATCCCGCTCATGGCATCTGCTTGTTGAGGATGACCATTGATGGCATTTCTGATTGGAGGAAGTTGCTCCGCAGATCTTAGGACGTATGCGTCGTGCCCACGAGAGCCTCGATCCATAACACCTCCACCGTACACAGCGTTACCCTGAGGGTAGTCGTTGTTCATTGGTGGCTGTGGAGGCGGACGATGTGGGCTAGCAAACCCGGCCAATTCTCCTCGGAGCTGGCTATTTTCTAGTCTGAGAGCAGCAGCTTCACGTCGTGAGGTCTCTAGTTCTTGCTCAACGGCACGGACTCTGCTTGACAGTCTGGTTATGTCGGTCATTGCTCTGCCATATTCCGCGATTGCTATTAACTAATTAGAATGCAATTTCATTTTACATCAGTCTCAGTGATCGACTTACCTTTGGTTAGAATTTCCCACTTGGATGCTTTCGAGCCACGTTCCTGAGGCATAAGATCACGCAATTGGTCAAACAGATCTTTCATCTCTGTTCGTCGTTTACGTTCGGCAAGTTTGTGGGAGACTCTCAGCTCGGGGGTCCGAGAGTAAGGTTGGCTACCACCAGGTGAAGTGCCATTCTCCGATTGCAAATCGGCTACTTGGCGATGTTGGAGGGAGTGATGATGTGTCGAAACTTGAAGCTCTGACGAGGCTCGTGATAAACGATTGTTAGGGTCTGAAGGATCGTCCAGTCGTCGTTGGCCTTGTGGCATCCGTGATTCTGTGGTGTACTGGCTACTGGCAATCGATTCAGTGAAGGAATTGCGGCGCGAGTCATCATTATAAAATGATGTCCCGTTTCTGTTTACGTTTGCATCATCTGAGGGGTCTGCCGAGAAATCCAAAGCCCAAGCCTGTCCGGGAATAGCGTGAGGGGCTTCGGCAATATCTCTTGAGGGCGGACCATGAATTGGCGGTGCGGTTTTTGTCAAAATTCCTCTTGTTGGCGAGATCGGGTCACTGCTTGCTGAAAATCGCGAGGACCTGGGAGAGAATTGGTCCGAATATCTAAACCCGAGCGCCGGGCGCTCTGTAGCGCCGGGGTTTCTCTGCTGCGCAAGAGAAGATTGGAGAGAGGTCGTCGATATATTGTTTGATGTGTAGGGAGAAGCACCAGATTGACCAGACAGGCGCATGTCTCCAAAGTTAGCGCCCAGTCGACTATCGACCGATTCGCGACGAGAATCCCCATTGAGAGAACCATTATGAAGAGCCGAGTCGATCGTCTGAACGCTCAATCGATTACTACCTGGCATTGCCTCATGATGCTCGGGGATGGTTGGCGATACAATTGATGCCACGCTCATGGTTCCCGTGGGTGAGCTCAATGGATGTGGGTGAAGGCCATGGGCTACTGGTGACGGTGTCTTCTCGACGGCGGATGAATCTGCTGAACCTAGGTGGTGTGTGCCAAATCCACCATGAGTGTTTGAAAGGCTCGAGTCTAGAAGTACTTGTTAATGAGTTTGTCCTCTCTTGACAACGACTAGAGGATTGGAAAGCCATGCTTACGCTTCGAGTTGTTTTGTGAGGCATAAGCGCTGTCCCTATTGTTGGTTGGTTCTTTGAGAACCGTGGGTTCATTCAACATACTCGAGATAGTAGTTGGTGGCTTCACGACCTGGTGGCCGTTTTGGTGGTGATCCATTGCGAGTCGAGCGTCTGTAGGCGCAATTGTTGGGGGGTACGAAAAGATACAATGTGACAGTAAGAGGGATCTTGGTATCGCAAAACGTTAAATGGTTCGGAGGCTCACGCTGTTGTTAACAATTGAAGGTAGTCGATAGGGTGTGGTTGAAGCGAGTGTGTCGTCGACGATGCTTGCCGAAGTTGGTGAAGAGAACTTGGGGTTGAATGTTGGAGGGGGAGAAGTTCGCAGGCAGTGTGTCCTGCGAGGTGCGGAGCGAAAGCGTGGCAGCTAGGCGTGGGGCGAGCCTAGTGATTGGTCTGTTCGGCGGCCCTATACCGTCCTCCGTGGATTCTAAGTTGGGAAATCGGGGGCTGGATTCAGTGGAGATGTTGTCGAAGTTGGTGGTCTTCCTTTTCACTATCTGCTTTTACGAACGTCGTCGTCGTCGTCGTCGTCGTCGCCGGGAATCGCTGGTTGTAGATGTTGGACATAGGTTGTGATGTGGTGCGGGAAAGGGGCGAGATGAAGGAGAGAGAGCACTCGTGGACTGCATCTGCGGAGTATTAAAAGGAAGTGAAGGGCTTCCTTGGCGGCGTGCAAGGGGTTAGGTTTCCAGGTTCATCCATAAGGGGCGACACCACCACCGACTGCTTCTTCGCCAGACCAAGATTCCTCGCGGATGATGAGGTGGACGTAGCTCGTGGCCAAACGGGCCAGCAGATGGGAACAAGAGGGGGCAGGTCAGGTCTGTAGCCTGTCCAGTCCAGAGCCTGACCTGGATTCCAAGACCCACGCAGGAAGAAGTTTTCAGAGATGGCGGCAGAGACACAACACAGCCAACAACCTTTCAGTTTCCGTATTCTTTGGAGAAATACCACAGCCATGTACAAGTACCAGAAAGAGACACCTGAACTCTCCTTCCTCATTCCAGTGCCCTGTCCTGTCTCGAGGGACCCTCGATTGCACGGCCTTCGAATCGTCACACAAACCAAAGCGAGCCAAACGTGGAAAAGAAGGTGATGCATGCATGTCTTAGCAAGAAGCGTGCAGAATCCCTGAAGCCGAGGTGAGGTGTGCGGGACGGCGCTACTTTCCACGAGGAGTTTGATGGAGCACGGTGAGCCTAACCTGCATGGGACATATTTTACCACCGTCGACTTCACAAGAGAGGAATCAGGAATCAGGAATCATTACAATTCTCATGATTCTGTCGGGCATGAGCGTCATGTTAGATGCCTATTGAAAAAGGGAGGATGCAAACACTCATTCAATCGTCAAACCGACCCCTTCCCCTTCTCTCATACGGAATCTCCGTCGTCCTTCAACCGCTGAAGACCGAGGAAAACTAAGGGACATGCTAAGGGACATGCTAAGGGACATGCTACCTTTTTGGGCCTCCCGAATCCTATCTTGAATCTGACCCAGTGTGTCGAGTAACAGCCGAAGCCTGGCAGATGTCGCCTGCTTGAGCAGCCGCACCCCCTGAATAACGACGTTCCTTTCTCAGAGCCGGCCCCGCGAATTGGTCAAACGCCACCTTGAAATCCTGCCCATCCAACGCTATCGAACGTCCCTATCCCCTGTTAATGGCAAGGCGCTGAAGGGAAGGAACAAAGCATATCTCTCACGGCGGGACATGTTGCATGTCGCTTGCAGGCACGTAATCGATCTTCCATGCTGAGGTGATCCAAATCCTGTCACAATGACCACCCGCAGAGTGAGGTGGGTAAGAAACAGTACCCCGAAGCAAAAGGAAGAACTCGATATGAGACGACAATACCACAGTTCCAAAGACGTGGAATTACAAATCGATGCCGATGGTTACTCCTTTTCGGGGAATCACATCAACTTGCAGAATCGGGGTTGCGGATCTCTGGTACTTACCCGTTGTGTCATCTACATCAGGTGTTGTCCTTCCAGGTACACTCTCTCACCCTTAAAAGTCTATCGACTCGCTAGACAAAATGGAAGTGATACTACTTCGAGTACCACCGTTCTGGCCATTGACTGGCTCGTGGCACTGACACACCCCGTTGACGGCAAGAACGTGATGTGAGACCTCTTCAATTCATTGTTCTAGGCCGTTGACATATCAGAAAACGTTCATTTTTACTCCACGCCAGCATTTTCCTTTTGGCAGCTGAACTCTTTCAGGCTTTTTCAGCAGCCTTCGGATGCAGATCAACAATAAAAGGGTTGAACCAGGCTCATCTCTCTCATCGTGGCACTGATTTTTATAGGATATGCTTCCCCCAACGGCTTTTTTCAAAGGTGGAAATGATCGACAGTCTTGAGAAGCACGGCAGTGAGACATCTTCGAAAGGGTAGCGGTTGTACTTGATCGCATCTGGTGCCAATCTTCCATGACACCCTTCTCCGACCACTGTGACTGGTGGACATTTTCAAGGGGGTTTAAAGTTCTTTTGGTGGTTCAACGATCTGGATGAATTTGTTTTGTACTTCCCGAGGCTATATGTGCGGTGCCTGCATGTTTTTTCTGCGACTCCTCTTTTCAACTGGCCCCGGTTCCAGATATATATCACCGGAAAGTATATCTTCGGGGAGCATGGAGTAATTGAGCCGCTCTGTGGAAGCCCACGAACCCGTCTCGCGGCGGACATTAAACTCGGCAGTAAACAGCTCTTGTTGTTCCAGCTTTCTAGAACATTTTAGATTTTTCCTGAAAATTTGAAAGTAGATTTACTGCCGCTTCTAATATCCATCGCAAGCTTGTATTCAGCCCTCACAGGTTATTTCTTGTTTCACCAAAGATGATATGTTTTGGAAATTTTGGGGTTGCAAAGAACGGCCAACCTAATTATGTTGTGTTTTTTGCTTGCGGGAAGTGTACAGTACTAGTTCAGCAACTTTAGGTGTTTCAGAATCTGTACTTGGCCCGGAGAAAGGCCCTCCCCGGTGTTTATACACAAGCGTCCGATTCGATAAAAACCTCTCTTAAGTATGGGGACCGGCGTGCAGCATGGAAGGCATGTCAAAAACGGGTTCCTTGGGGGCTGTTTTCCACTTTTCACGATTCGGCTTCAGGCCGGGCGGGAGACAGCGCTGTAAATCAGATCGAGGATCTTGTCCTGCCATGCCTTGCCATGCCATGGGCTCCAATCCCTCCGAGACTTGTCCCATTGTTGCCCCACAGGGGTCTCCCTGAGGGAGGAACAGGGTTGATAAGTATTCTACGAATGGAAGGTCACTGGTCAGTCGTAAAGGAGGACAGTTCCCGATTCAGGCTGTCGGGGGCATTTGGTGTGCAAATCACCGAGATATCGTTCTCGACTCTCGAGTCTCGACTGGGGTATTCAACAGCATGCTGAGGCCAGGAGCGCTGAGTGGCCACGGCTCTTCTCCACGATCCTTCTCCAAGAAGGTTTCGCTGTCGCGCGCTTCTTGGACATCAGATTTAATTCAAGCATCATTAGACGCATCCTTCGAACGAGCGTCATTTCTGTCTCTATACCAGCCTTATTGGTTCATTCGGAATGTCATCCAACCTGAGTCACGCCAACACTCGATCGACGACCTCAAATTGAAAAGAGGAAATCGTAAAGAATGGCATCAAGTTACACTGTTGTTACACATGCAACTCGAAATGGAGATCGCTCCAGCCTTAACCGCCTCGCATTACCCCTCTTCACGCGACTTCATGCTCATCCAAACTGCCACGTTCATAGCCGGTGAGGTATCTTGGATGAGATGATCAAGTCGATCCACGGTTGATGGATCAACAGTCCATGGGAAAAAGTGTGATGTGACTTTCTGGTACGGATCGACGTACCTGAGTACAGTATGAGGTGCACATCCTGAGAAAAAGGAACAAGATGTCGAGGAACTCTGAACATCCGTGAGCCAAATCCCGGAGAAATTGCCCTTTCAACCATGTTACGGGCATACAGAATTCGGTTCACTCACACAACTCGTGGTAGACTCGCACAGCCCCTTTCTCAACGTTTCGAGAAGGTTGCTCGTCGATTTGAAAACCGTCGGCCTTTACAGGTATTTGCATTGGTTCGTCAATTGCAAACCCTGAATGTAAGGCAAGGTAAATAAGATATCTACAACTGTAAAATCCGCGCCACACTCATAACGTAGGCTCGCAGCCATCAACATCGTCAGCCAGTTTTAATACATTCGGACCATCCTACTGCATTGGTTGGAGAGAAACGCCAAAAAGAGTCCCATACAGCGACTGCGTGCTTTCCTGTTGGCTACCGGCACGTCACCCATAACCCTGGTCTTTTACTGCAGGCAATCGAGCATCTCTTTCAAGAGGGTGTGTAAATTACAACGGCTTGTTCTATTACTACTGTATAGGTATCTTTGAGGCACAACTACCTCATGCACGAGATTACTTGAAGATTTCTATCCATCCGGCCTTCTGACCTATCACGATCAATGGTACCACCCTTTTCATAGCCATCCCGCCCCGTATTATCTGCTCGGTTGGAGAACGAAGGTAAAGTACTCGTAACTCTCAGGCGTTATCTTGACTTTCCTACCAACCAACATTGTAGTGGCGTAATGGCGTTTTCAGAATTCTCGATATCTAATTTTTGCTCTGCCGCTCTCCTTTCTTACAAAAGAAACCCAGGTAACTGAACACCAACCACCCACCAACATGAAAACCCCTCTTGCGTCAATATTGGCCCAATACTAGCTCCAGCCACAAAATCCCCCTTCGCTGAAAAGCACGCAACTGTGCTTTGGCCCAGAAAGCACAAAATTTTATAATCACTTCATTTATTTTTCACGGCTCAGCTTGATGGTTTACGAGGAAAGCCTTTGGTTGCACAGAAAATTTCAGGTGGCGGCTTCCGCGCCCATTGCCAAAACGAGAAGGAAGGGGTACTAGGATGCGGATAGCTACTTATCAGTTCGTACTATGTACGTACAGTAGGCGCACTTCTTTTGAACCATGGTCTGTGTTGGTTCCAAAAGACGGGTACATCCTACTGTTGAGCAACCTACTCCGTATTGTCTTACCACTTTAGTCACACCAAGTCTACATTTTGCCTCGCAAAACGCAAGTTCACAGATGACAGTATTCCACTTACTTTGTGATTTTTTCTCCAGGTACACAAGGTCTTGAAGGCGGAAGACAGAAACGTTGCCGTCGAACCATACTCCAATCAAATTTCTTATGATCAGGGGTAATTTCACGAATCACCTTGTTACAATTTAAAATTTACACCGCAGCCTGACTGCAGGCACCAGCAACCCATGCTTTCGCTATCCAACAACTGGGATTTCTTCAACCCGTCTTTCTTGCCACCTCCACATTTTCTTCTTCTGCGTTCTTCAACATAAGTTAGTTGCATATGGATATTGGGTTGCAACTCAGCCGGATACATTGTTCCGATGTAGTGGAGCCTAGAAGATCTTGGGGTTGTCTTAGGCTAACATCGAAGTTTGGATGTCCTGCGAGTTGTCGGCATTCAAAGAGAATCTTTGGATATCATTGGTGAACTCCCTTCTGATCGAAGGAAAGTCTGCCGATGGAGGGATACTTTCGATTTCTCTTTCTTCGATGCGGGTGCACAACACTTTGGTCCCGGCAAAGTCTTTTCCGCTTCTAGAACAAAAAAAGGCGCAGGTATCTGCCGGTGTTGTTACTCAGTACCTATCAGGTAATTTATGTCACCTTGTGTATCAAGGTATTGCATGTGTGATTGGTCCGATTAAGCCTTTCGATGTCCAGCAATCTGTATCGGAAATCGATAACGTGGAGTTCCCATCGCACAAGTTCACAACATATGCTTCTTGTTACTTGGACTCCATGTGTCCATTCTTCCGGCGATACAGGATGTGGGAAGCAGAATTGCTTGTCTTTGAAATCTTTAGCCATGAGAGAATAAGTTAAATGACAGGTGGGCTCTCCGTGCTCAAATCTAGGGAAAGCAACCCTTGTCTTTCAGACTGAGTTTCTAAATCGACCTCATCCCCACTGCACATATATCATTACCCTCTGAAACCTTAAATCACACACCCATCAAGGTACTGAATCGCCATGCCGATCTCTCTCTCAGTGCAACAGTTGTGGAAATGGTGACACTAGATCCTGCATCTTTCCACGTTGTGAAACTTCGACATTGGCTCCTCGTACCAACTGTTGGGGATAACGAAATGAATTCCATGATTTCTTGTCATTGAGTGTAGTTGTACTTGTGTACATATGTGTATCACAGAAGGAAAAGAAGGTCTTAGAGGAATGCGACGTAGGGTTGTAGTAGTAAGGTGATTTATAGGAGTATTGGATTTGCAACGAGTGGTTTCGTGGGCACTTGCTTCCTTCTTAGTTGATGATGAAGATATGACTCACTTGAAAGCGGTGGGTTAACACATTGCTAAATTCTAGTGCTCACTAGCTCATAGGCAACCCTCCCGCTCCCCCTTTCGACCTCGCTAAAGTTTCTTGACCTTTCCAAAGTTGTGCTGAATATGAATAGAATTTTTAACATTTTTAAATTTAAAATATAAAATGAAACCTTCATCAAAGTCTTCACAACCTAAGAACTGCATTTGAAATCAGATAATTTCCCGAGTATTCCAACATATTACCGAGTGCTTTAGATTTATCAAAACATTTTGCTGGTATCGAATACCTTCTGACTTTTAAATTGACTCAAAATCAGTTTCTTCCCCGCATCTTGCCAGCTGGAAAAGAAGGATCTTGATCTTGCAGATAGCAGATAGCAGATTCCACTATTCTGAGAGGCTGACCCTTCACGGCTATTGTTGCTACTCCATGATACTTCTTGCATATACAAGCTCTAGGAAAACGCATATTGTAGTGGAACTAAGTTGCTAAAGCAAAAGCTTATTGATGGAAGTTTAAGTAAAGTAGTGTTAACCAAATCGTCAGATACTACCTTGCTTTTACTAATACATCTTTGTGGATTTGAGGATTTCATCCACCAGGCACCGAGTAATTCTTCCTTATTAGCTGTCCGGACCATACAACGAAGGATCGTAAATGATTGAGAGTTTACAGCCCACTATGGTGGCCCTTCAAGACTTCGAAACAAATCGTCGACTCCGCGGATTTAAGATAAAGATCTTACCCCTTGTCAGCGAATGAGCGAGTCAGCTGTGGTGACACACACCTTTGCGGACTTCTATACGAATTATGTATGTACCCCTCGTTTCGCACTTCTGTTCGTAAAGAACCGTTTGGGGTTCCAAGGTTGGTCTTCCTTCCGATATACATCATGCATGTCAGCTCACAGCGCATCGGGAGTTCTTCTTCTTTTGACCTGCAGGTGTGGGTCGAGGGAGTTCAAAGGCGTATAATTGGGTGTGGAAGTGTGACGATGTGGTTTGTGGAGACAGAAGGGTGCTGAATACAGGGGTCTCAAAGATGGTGTGTAGAAATTTACGGGTAATATTCTCAACAGCCACACTGCGTGTAAGAGGCGTGCTTTTTACGTGGAAAAATTGGGTGCGGAGGTGATTGTTTATAGAGAGGCGTTGTATGGTTAAAATACGGTGGTGGGTGACGACAGGCAGGTTTGTGTATGGCGGGGTATCGATTCCAGGTATCGATAATTAACGAAGGAGCGACAAGTATTAGGTAGGTAGGTAGACAAACTTTACGTGTTGGTGTTGGTACATAATGAAAGACCTACCACATCGAGAAGGAAATCTTTAGATCAATCGTTCCTTCATCCTTCGTCTCGTGGTGTATGCACGCACGTTGGAGGATCACTCTTTTCTTACCTACTCACCGATGGCTGACCGAGTTTGGCGAAGACAAGGATGATCGGTGTATGGAGTTCTCAAGAAGGTAAGTGTGACTTTAACTGAACATAAACATACTCGGAAAATTAAGGTGTGTGTTTAGAACTCGTTCGGTATACGTGGATCAAAGAAGCGGCATTTAATGTACAGGTATGACGAATTTGAGGGTGGACGGATGGGATTCAGGCTAAACCAATTTTGAAAGTGCTATGTAGATTACTAAACTCTAAGTTTCTTGTTCTCTTACTAGTGTTCCGGGAAAAGGTCACAGCCTTGTACTTAAGCACCGTGAAAGGGATCCTGGCTTACTTCTGAAGACACCGAGTCTGTTAAGAATTTTCGAAACGCATTACCAGAGAAAGTCTACGATAATGAGATGATATATATCTTGATTCTCCCCGCTTTCTCGTCAATTCCTTTTGATGGTCCTGGAATAATAGCGAAAGAAAGCAGTTTGAGGTAGTTACACTCTTCTTCAGGCTTCTGCTTCCAGCCAGGGTAATTTAGGATTGCCAGGTAACAAGAATTTCGGGACACTTTTTCTCGTGTGAGAACCGTGGACGGAACTGAATTTATGTCACCGACCTTTCCAAATGCCCAACGATGCAGAATCCAACGAAGTATGGCTCAGCAGGATCCTGTCATCCCGGAAACTGAAATTTTGTCCAACTCATGATTTCATCGAGTTGGTACCTCCATCGCGGCGTTTGGCCCTCACCAACAAGTAATACTACCATTGCATTTTCTTCGATGTTGTCGATACTCTTCATTTCCAAAAGATCTTATTCACAATCGAGTCGTCAACTCGCCTATAGTCAAGGGGGTAACTATCTCAAGGAGAGTTTTGAGACATATTTAGAACCGGTCGACTTGTTGCTTACAGAGAATGTGGTTGGAACTTGTCGAAAGGACATTTCCTAGGAGGAACTTTAAAAAAGCCACATACTACGTTGGCTTTTCGGAAAGAGTTAACGTTCAGAGGGAATCGTGAAAAGGTTGAGATGTGAATAGGTATTGCACAACTCAATAACTTGTGTTGATATAATCTGAGGGTTGATATAGCATTAGTGGCTGGTTGGAAACAATAAGGAATCTATGGTCGCGCTGTGAGTGTACTTACCACTTATCATTTTTACTCTTTGAAGCTATGAGAACATAACTCGCCTTCAGAGAGAACAATAAATTAAGTGGTTTTATGTAGAACTTCTTAATCAACTAAGTAAAAGGCATGCTGATCTTTGTTTCAAGATCACCGGGAAGAAGAAAAACAGAGCGTAGATGTTTTTTCTCTCTCCATAACTTGGTAACACACTTGCTTTAAAGTGAGCTCAGTGATAGCTAGTCTCTTCGAAAGTAAGCTTAAGGCTCACTAGTACGATCGTAATCGCGTAAAGGATTCAGTGCGAATGGTTCGTACTGACGTTGAGATTTCGAGCTAAGCGAGTAACATTGGCATAGAGAGCTCTTGTGAAGTATGCGGTGGACAGCAAAAACAGCAGTAAATACTTCAGGTTCGCATCTGCCTACATGCCTCGTTGTTCTAGCTTTCTATAGCGAATCAAGTAAATTGTTCTAAAAACTTAGAACAAGTTATAAAGTTTAATTTCTCGAAAACGAGAACTATTTACGGCCACTTCTGTTAACTATTACTTGATACATCGCTGACTTTTTCAAGGAGCACGGGTACTATTTTCTAAGAGAAATAAATTGGATAATGAAGTATACTGGAAGCGGCTTTCTCATGTTAAAGACTTGCGCTTTTATTTGAGAGTTTAGCTTTTCAAACTTTCGTCCATATCCCGCTTGTATCTTCTGAACACTTGTGGAACTGAGTTGTTTAAAGACAAATGATTCAAGCGCGATCGCGTAGAAGTTCGAGATATTATCCCCCCCCCCTTCTCGCTCAAGTACTGCCAGGAAATAGATACCATTATTCCTGTCATAGTATCCTTAATTTATTCACAACTATTCTGGATTCATTCCAACAACCAATTTAACGAGAATCTGAATAATCCATCTTCATTCATCGTAAATAAGGATTCAAAAATAAAAAAGCCCTGTTCAACCTATCAAGAACGGTGTCGTATCTGCTTATTCACGTCTCTTTTAACAGTAGATTCAACTATAGAGCTACGGTTTTTAAAATGGGCATTTTTGATACTACTCGTGCAGCAGATACTCGCGTTCTATTTGTAGATAGAAGCCGCGCGTCTGACGCCAAGGAGTGAGCCCCAAAAGGTGGGTACATTCTCCGGATTGGCGAATGATATTCGAGAT
Organism: Hymenoscyphus infarciens; assembly: GCA_001414345.1. Taxonomy (NCBI): domain Eukaryota; kingdom Fungi; phylum Ascomycota; class Leotiomycetes; order Helotiales; family Helotiaceae; genus Hymenoscyphus; species Hymenoscyphus infarciens. The sequence goes on along the minus strand of LLCB01000349.1, from coordinate 21,276 downwards.
GTCGGGAAGTGCGGAAGCTTGTTATTGTTGGAACACCACCAACCTTTCTTCCTCCTACATGAGTTGAGCAAGTGTCACTGTCAGCGTTTCATTTTTTTGTTTCCTTCAGCTTTCTTGCCCGCCTTTTCTTTGCCTTTCCTTTCATCGCTCCTTCTCTTTTTTGAATGAAAACAAATACGACGAGGTCTTTTGCTTGCATCTCTTCGCGAATTCCAACTATAGGACGATGCGACGGGGTTCCCGATCATCTTTGACCAAGCTCCGGATTTCTCTCCTCGGATTACTTCTCATTTTTGCATATTATTTCTTGCCATTTTCAGCTGAGACGAGGCTGCCAGGGAAACCTTCTAAGACCGAGCTTCCTGAACATTCTTTGAAATACCCCACAAACTCCGAATCATGTATCGAGACATCGCAGAAGGTTGTGGTATCTATCAAGACTGGCGCTTCGGAAGCGGTTGAGAAAATACCTGCGCAGGTGCAGACAACACTCCGATGCGCCAAAGACGTCTTCTTCTTTTCGGATCTCGAGCAGGATTTGAGACAATTTCATCTGCACGACGCGTTGGACACAATTCCGGCCTCCGTAGCCGATTCTAATCCCGATTTCGATTTCTACCGCGAGCAGTATGAGCTTTGGCGAAACGGTGAAGATGTCAGTGCCAGTGCAGGAGCTAAAAATCCGGATGCATGGACCTTGGATAAATACAAGTTCATTCACAGTCTGGAGAAGACATGGGCGTTAAAGCCAGACATGGACTGGTATCTTTTGATCGATGCGGATACCTACATATTTTGGGACAATTTGCTTCAGTGGTTGGGGACTATGGATCCGACGAAGAAGTCATATTTTGGTTCCGAGGTTGTCATATCAGGCGATAGTTTTGCTCACGGTGGATCTGGAATTGTTCTATCAAAAGCTGCTATTTATGATATTGTGGTTACAGTGAGCACCCTTTTCCTTGCTCCATTTTTGACCCCAATTATAATGGTCGAGATGCCTTCTCGGGATGGACAGGAAAAGTAGTAGTTGATATCTCTTGTTTTTCCAACTTTCTGAGGTCAATTGCCTATCTATCGCCGCGCGACCTCTTCGGCTTTGAAAATATTCTAATGTGGTGGCAGAACAATGGCACAGCGGCACAATGGGATACCAAGACACATGAGCATTGCTGCGGCGATTTTGTGCTCGGCCTTGCTTTGAAAGAATATGGAACCGAGTTGCAAGATGTTTGGCCTTCGTTCAGTGGGGAAACTCCGTCTACAATGCCATTTGGTCCAGGCACTCCTGAGTACTGGTGCCGGCCAGCCTTCACTATGCATCATGTCAGCCCGGCAGCCATGATGGAATTGTCCAATTTTGAGCAGCAAAGGGGCGATCAATCGGTTAGTCTCCTACAATTTTGGTAGCATACCCGTAAACTAACTTTATTCTTAGGAACCGCTCACACATATTGACCTCTTCAGGAACCTTACCCTCGATTTGATACTTGCCCATCCTCAACGGAAACATTGGGACAATCTGGCGTCGGAGCCTGGAGAGTTTGGGAAGACAGGTGGTGTGTTTTCGGAGACGGACTCGTTTGAAGAATGTGCTGAGACTTGCAAAGCCGATGAGAAATGTTTTCAATACGAGTACCATGATGGCAATTGTCACATTGGGCGAAGCATCCGACTCGGGCAAATGAAAGACCCGGACGAAGATGGGGTATGGCAGAGTGGGTGGAACCACACGAGGCTCAACGAATGGATGAAGCGCCAACCTCACTGCGAAAACGTGAATTTCCCAAGACAAGGGGCTGAAAAGGCGTGGTATAAACAACCAGCTTTAGGTCGTCGTGCCAATAGCACCCGTACTTGAAAATCTACCAGTGGTCTCACCTTTTTGATTACTTGTTCTTGTGTTTTTCTTCTTTCATATTGGAAGTTTTTTATTTCTGTTCCTCCCACAACCCATTTCAGTATATTTTGCTTGACTTAAAGCGACTTACCTGCATCCAGCATTCGTTATTCCCGCTTTTGGGGTCAATTTAGAATTATCCTAAAAGCTTGGAACGATTCAGAAGCAGTTCCGTTGTCTCAATATATTTAGGTTAATACTTTAAAATTCCCTATAATTTTGGAACAACAATTTACTGCCCGAGAGGGTATTTTTGCACGGGATGCATGCGTTCGGTTCTCACTTCGGTTTCTTAAAGTCATTCCCGAAAAATACGGGAGCCTCATCTCACAATCATAACTGCATTTCACTTTACTTTACTTGGTACGAAGGTGCTTGGAAGTTGTCTTTGGGCACTTTTTAAGTTTGGACAGATTGTGGCAAACGGCAAGGGAGTGGGAGAATGCAGTAATGCATCATATTGTTTAAAAGGATGAAATTTTTTTGGCGTGCCACTTCATGATACCTTCGGCAAACTCAACAGTCTCATGGTCGGCACCCCTCGAAGCCCAGGTGGTGCCGAGATAGCCTTTTGTTTCGGTCCTTCAGCCCACATATCATCCTGCTCCTCCTTTCGTTTCATTTCCACAGCCCAGGTACCGTCATCCTCGCCAAAGCTGTGTCTCTTTTCCACAGCAATAGTGCCTTTTTTGGTGGCCCTTCGAAGTCCAGGTGGTGCCGAAATAGTCCTTTGCTTTGATCCTTCAGCCAAAATATCGTCATCCTCCCCATTCTTGCGTTTCTTTTCCACAACAATGGTGCCCTTTTCAGTGGTGTAAACAACCTGACCCGCACCGAACTTCTCTGATCTGCTTCAATTAGCACCTATCATGTTAGAAAGGAAGGGGGAGGTCTTACAAAAAGTCATTTGGACCTAAATCTTGGTTGTCCAAAATCCTCCTCTTGCCCTTACTTTGGTCTGCACTGTTCTTCATTCTGGTCAGGAATTGCGCTAATCCTGGTCTCAAAGCACTTGCAATCTCGGTTTCCCTCGTGTGTTGGGCTTCAGACTTTTTCTTCGAAGCTGTAGCCGCCATGTTCTTGCTCTCTAATCTTTCCGTATTTCCGAAAGGCTCAGCAGACTTATACAAGGCATGTATTCCTTCTTCGCTCATTTCCAGCCGAGAAGTATGTGTTTTGAGGGCGGCAAAGTAATCCTCGCGAGGAAGAAGTATGTCTTCAGTAAGCGCTCCTCGAGTGAAAGCGTCTTCGATGGCGTAGAAAATTTCTGAGATATATCGGCGAATGTGCTTTTCGTCTTGTAGGCCGCCAACGAATTCTACCGAATGCTTTCCGGGTGTGTCTTCTGGTGGTGCTGTAAATAGGGACGGGTTCTAAAGTATATTAGTTTGAGTTTCTCGTTGTATGAAGGGGGGAAAAGCACAAAGTTACTTACATTATCGTCCTGAGCTAAGCCGTGACTAAAAAACATGGTGGCCATAGTGCTCTTTACACACATAAAATCCAAATAACCTTGCCAGGGTTTTCGTCCAAGGAAACCACAGGGAATTCCTTCTTTTTGTCGCTGGAAGCAGGATTTGAGAAATTCTCGGTTTCGAATGAACACCCTCTTTGCCTTGTCCCAATCTTGTTTGGCGAGGTCGAATCGCTCTTGGAGTTCTTCTAGTGATGCTCCAAGTTCGGGTTCTGGTGTCTCGTCATCCTGGAACTTGAGTGTCACTTCCGTGAAGTCTATTGTTGCGCCTTGCTTTTCGATGTATTCTTCAAAATCTTGGAGGGTTTCGAAAACCAGTTCCTTATTTGTGGTAGCTGTTTTCTTGATGCCGGATTTATCTGAGGCCTTCTTTCTGGCGATCTCCTTTTCGATGGCCGTTTTCTTGTTGTTCAATGCTGTTCCAGCCATTTCCAACTCACAGGCAAGCTTCTCCCTCGTCCCTCTTGGAAATCCTTCGCGTCCCATCATAGTTTCGTGAGATCTATCGAAGCATTGCTGGAATTCTTTGCGAAGCTCCAACTCGTTTTGTGTGTTTTTTTCGAAGGCGGAGCGTAAACAGGTTCCCTGGGAATATAGGGCGAGATGAATAAGCCAATCTTCCTCACTTTTAGTAATATTGCTCTTTGTGGCGAGGGAAATATATTGACGTTCGAGGTGTAAACCGTAGGCTAAGGAACCGTTGTTGGCGGGACATAAATAGGAGTCGCCGTGGCTGGCTTGCCGATATTGTACCTCATTTCTGAGGGTTCTCATGCGTTCTTGTAGACGCAATCGTTGATTGTTTGGATGGAAATATGTTGTTGGGTCAAGCTTGTCGGTGCTGCCCAGGTGAGGCCTGTCCGATTGAAGGGCTGGGAAGGGAATTGTTCCGCTCATGTTGGCAGTATTGATACTTGAACAACTGGACTAACGTTTGAAGGAGCTGGTGAGTTGGAATGTACAGTATAGTGTAAAAAATGTACGCTGAAATTGAAGCACAAGATGAACTGGATGTCGAAGCGAGGGCGAAAGCAGGTGTGCTTAAAAACTGTGGCGAGGAACAGGAAAAATGAAGGGAAAATTTCGAGTTTATAAAGGCTCCCAGAGGAATTCCCTCCAGTAGGGTCCCGATCATTGAGCTAAACAATATGATGAAATTATGCTAGTGTGGCACTAAATTGAAGTTATGATATAACATTGACATTTCCGGTCTTTCTTAGTGCCACTCACTAGCAGAACTACTTATAGCGGGCATAACTTCTTTTGAAAAATCCGCTGGTAATCGGAGCTTCTTCGTTCCAATTTGCAAGCACTATGAGTGGGTGTCGGAATTCGACTATGTTGAAAGCCTGAACTCAAGGTTCTCAGTTTATGTTGCTGGTGCCAAGTCTACAATTGCTTCAACATCTCTGGAGGTTGGAAATGATATTTTCTATTTGTAAAATTATATAAAATGTACTCTACCGCGTCGCACGTTTTCGAGCCCAAAATGAAATCGGACTATTTATAGTGGAGCTTGGCACGGTTTAGTAGAGTTGGTACAACGATTGGAACACTCACCCACAACGGGCAATGCATCGATCGCCTCAAAATCAGGATTCCATTGATCGCGATACCCTTCGAGTTTCTCACATCAACAGCACCACCTCTCGCTTAAAGCCACTAGGTATGTCGGAGGGAGATGGCGCGGTTAGCGTCCCCCCTAGTGTAGTAGTGCAACTTTTCAGTAAAATGACACATAACTGCCGCTACAGTTTAAGGTTGGATAAAGTGATGTATTGTAGCTAATTGCATCGAAGTGTCCGAAGACGGAGGTGATTTCCGCTATTAACTACTATGTACACCCTTCTATGACTCCACCTTAAACCCATTTTCTGTTACGAAGCTCTAGTAAGACTAGTCAGAAGAATTGGCCCGATAGCCGCCCAAAAAGAGAGAAATATTTTACGATCTTTGAGAACCGTTCTCTTATACTTTCCAAGTGAGTTCCCAAAGTAAGGAAACTTACAACCAACGAGATCATAGCCTAGGCTTAGTATATATATCCATACATGACCTCAACGAGTTAATAAAACATCTTCAAGAATAAAACTTTCGCTTATATTCAGGGGTATCAAAACTCAAACACTATCCGACCCTCGGGTTCTCAAAGCTTCCACAATCTTAATTCTTTCTTGGGAGTGGGAAAATAAAGGCATCTGACATGTGATTCCTACTCGAAATATTGCAAGTGTTTCTCAAGTGTCCGTCAATTGCCCCATAATGCCTCCACCTCTTCTCTCGTACAGTGCTACCGTTTCCTCCTCATTGGCTCCCAATGGCCCGGCATATGCCTCAAATATAAGTTCCTCGCATATCTCCCCTGAACCTCCAGATCCCCCATCCGTCTCGCCCTCTCCGTAAGATCATGTCTGTCAAACTGCCTAACAACCAAAGCAAATCGCCCCCCAGTCAGCAAATTTATCACAGCCTGCATCTCATCATCTGACGCATTAATCTCTGGTCTATAATTTGGAGTCACTCTGTCATAAATACGCAGCAACTCCTCCGGTTTCTTGTGTCCATAAGGTTCATCTGGATATTGTTCTTTGAATGCTCGAGACAAGGCAAGCAGCCCGCAGGCACTTCCGCGGCCCGCGAGAAAACTGCCATTTTGGATGTCTTCCCAGGCGTTTTTGTCGTAATCGGTGACATACCAAGAGAAAGCATCTCGGGACATTGCTTCTTCCGCTATTTCACCAGGTGCTCTGTGTTCTTTTGGGCTCGGGAGTGCTGAATCGTTTTTTGAAGTTTGTGGTGGCAGGTCTGGGGGTGGTGTCATAGAGGATATACTGGGCGAGCTTCGTGGGGTGCTCCAAGGTGGCCTGGTTACTTTTGGATTGTGAGCTACCAAAGGATTGTTTGATGTTGCCTCTGGCGGTGCCGGAGCACTAGTGTCGGATAATGTATTGTAAATTTGATTAAGAAACGAGTCGGGGGGAGGAGTCTGAAGTTTTCCAAGGGAATTTCTGGAATCAGGAGCGGCACCAGGAATTGTGGAATTTTTGGTGGTTCGTGCCGGTGGAAGAGGAAATTGTGGTCTGCTTGAAACCGGTCGGGAATTTGAGCCCACTGGACGATTTGAAGTTCGGATACCCCCAGAAAGAATTGTCCTTTGGGACGAAGCAACATTTCCGCCTTGAATTGTGCTGTTTGAAAAGTTGGCAGAGCTGATGTTGTAACGCTGCTGTGGTGTGAAGATAGCGGATGGCCTATCAGCATCTGGAGTAAGAGTTTTTAGTCTTTGTTCCAATCAACACACAACTGCTTTGCGTGATACTTAGTATTGTGAGTATATCAAAAAGAAAGTATGAATATCTTACAGGCTTGTGGAGATGCCATAGTTACATCACGGTCGTCGAGACTCAGCCCCTTTTCGAAAGTTTCTGTAATGCCGGTGGTTCTCCGCCTTTTGTGGCTTTCGAGAATTTCGCCGAATTCCTGCGCTGAAGACCCGGTGGATCGCTTTTTCCTCTTGGGTGGCTGTTCCGTGGGAGGGGTTTGGTTGTTGTCTTCGAAGATCGTATTAGAAACGGGGGTAAGAGAGTCGGGCTTTTCTCTGGGTACACCTGCCTCTTGTTAGTATTGTGCGAAAGAGTTAGAACAATTGTACCTATTCTCCGAGAACATTTATAAGAAGTTTGGATTTGAGTTACAACTCTTCTAAACATTCAGAAGAATGAATGCAATTGTTTCAGGATATCCAAAGTAACTTGGGGGGCGGCAGAGCAAAGGGAATTCTTACGTAGTTGGTAGTTATTTTTAGCTCTTTTCTTCCAAAACTTAATGCCATCCGGACTGTGGCCCATTGCATGCATGAGGTGCAGTAAACCTGGAGTGCCGAGCGTGCCGTTGTCGAGCATTCTCCATTCTTTGAAAGGAAATCGTTCAGGATCTTTGACACAAATCTCAGCGAACTTGACTAAATCAAGACAGAAGTCGATCCAGTGTGAGATCTCTTCAGCGTCAAGTGTACCAGCTGCTTGACGAAACTCAATTGTCTCAGGATATCCTTTCCCTCTGGTGAGATAGGTGAAGTTGACCAAGCGATTGCGGTCGCTTTGAGGTCCTTCGGGGGTTTTTGGATAACACATTCTTCTTGCCAAAGACTGTTTGCTTTTGATGAACCTGAAATGGTCTCGGAGTTGGCTGATGGTATATTTCTTGGCAAAAGCAGCTGTAGAAGAATCAAAATCGCCGTCATCGTTATACATCCACCAAAGTCGATTACTTTCGAGCATATTTTTAGTTGCCGGGTGGCCAGGTCGTCGGTGCGGAGCATGTAGGGTACTGATGGTTTCTTCATAGATCACCAACAAGAGGGCCAATTCTTGCAAAACTCTGAGGTCTTTTGGTGCTTCAATGTGAACATGCACTCCGCATTGTTTGGTGATGAATGCGCCGTAATTATTCTTGGCGTCACCGACAGTAACTTCCAAGAGTTGGCGGATTTGTTCTTTGCCGGCTGTAATTTCGCTGTTGAAGACGGGGGAGATCAGCTCCAGGCCATAAGAATCCCACTCATCCCCATCCGGTGATATTTGCTTATTAGGAAGACGTTCTGAGATTTTGTCTGAACCAACTCCACATACCTATTCTTGTTGTCAGTTGCTGCTTCGAGAAAGATCCAAACGTTTCCAAATAGTCTGGGAAGTAAGAGATTTGGGCTTCTACAGCAACCCTTTAAATTACACTAGAGATTATGGAACAATCATCAATAATGTTCGAGAAAAATTAGGAGATTCAGAAGCTCTAACTCCCTATTCTCCCAAACCATCTCGAACACTATGGGACAATTGTCGTAGAGATTTCCACGGGACAGGAATGAATGCTTCCGACAAGGAAAGCTGACTTACAGTATGATCCGGAGTTATCAACCACTTATCATAAAGGTCCTTTTTTTTCTCGCTCGCAAGCAGAGTAGCCTCGATTCTGGTATGTATCCATGGACGATGTTCATCTAGATGACGTTTGAGGATTTCTTGTGGCTCTGTTACATACTATTTTCAAAGTCAGCCTCTCTCTTGCAGGTGGGAAGTAATATGAAACCGGATGTTGGATCCAAACTGTGAGACTTACCGGTCTTAGCTTTCTCGTGCGTTTGTCTGCGATTCCCCAACTGTTGTAGACACGTCCTGGAAGTTTGGCAGGATCCATGCGCGAGAAATGCGGGTATATTTCTCGCTTTTCATAGGGAACATTCTTTCTAATCTCATTGTTTCCAAGGTTCAATTCATCCTCGTGGAAGGCAAAGACAAACTCGAGCTCGACGCCGTAATTCATGGCGAAGGGCGCTGGGGTGGCGGTGGTAATCGATTTGAGCGGTAAGACAGATGTTTGAGAGTGGAAATATCCGCTGAACGAGGGACTGCGATGTTCTAGCAAGCTCCTGAAACAAAATCCAGTCGAAGTATATGTGTTGAGAAGAAGATAGAATGATCGGGATGTTTGGTTTCAAAAGAAGAGTTTCGGTGTATAACAGCTCGAATGGGCTCGAAAGAAATTGCTGGAAGTGAAGAAGTGTGTGTTGAGATGATTCAGAACTGAAAAAATGGAAATCTAGAAAGACTCATACAAATATGCGACAAACAGCACTAACTATTGGTGTGTGTTAGTGTCATGGTTAAAAAAATAGTTGCAACTTGCTAGTGGGTAGCTCCTTCCATGGCACTTGCCAAAAGCAGACTAACAAAGGGGAACAGCCATCGAGATCGAGGACAAGAACGTTCATTTCGATTAGACCCGAACAAAGGGAATGCGGAGATCGAATCGTCTTCCAGTAAAGACAGACACCTTCTAGAAAATCGCTTCAATAGATTGTCCCGGTCAGATGGTGCCACCCAGGTTTTGGCTCTACACGTTATTGACTCCACTTGATGCATTTGTGTCATTCTTCACTTTACACGTAAATAACTGCATATAACAAAATTGTGCGAAAACCTCTGAAAAATAAACCAATTATCCGACAAAGTTAGGAAAATGAGGATGTATGACACCATTTCTCCTACAACTCCCAGCAAAATAGACCAAGTACTTTTTTTCTCTTCGTCAACTGTACCTTGCATGCTGATGCCAACCGCGCTTCCATTAGCTCCCATTCACTGTAAGGATCAAACCAACCGAAAAAGCATGACTTCTTGAAACCCTTCAAGCCCGTTAGAGACATCCGGGAACCCTTATCAATCCCCATCTACGATGGGGGATCATAGATGGCTGAAAAGGATATCAAACAGCAGCACAAAGTGAAATCACCTCTGGTTCTAATACAAAAACCAACCACCTAGTGATTCAAAAGTGTCTAGCAAGGAATCTTGAAAATTAAACAAAACCAATGAGTCAAACGACAGTAGATCTAAAATCGACAGCAAAACACGAAGACATAGAACAAAGTTCAGATATGATAGCAAGAAAAACCACGATCCAGTTCTGGATTCTCATCTGCTGTCGAGAGATGCATGAGAAAGTAGCCATAACACTCTAGAACTCTAACTTTTTTGAACTTTGAGCTCTCCTTTGTACACCTTCGTGTATTCCCTGTGACATGGCTGCATTCTCGGTTCGCTGCTTCTTCTTCGCCAATTTAACCTCTATCTACCTCAGACTTCATCCGGAAGGGCTAAGTCGCTGAGATAGTGCGTCGTACTCTGTTTGCATTAGGCGAAGATCACAGAGTCGCACCATGTCCCTCTAAATCCAGGCAACAGGACTCAATGTCAAGAGATAGAGAGAGAGAGGTGGAGATTATATAAAGGTTCCAAACACTTGCGAACGTACCCGATGATCAAAACCATGAGGCTCTCTTTTTCCAACTCTCCTCATGCAGTCTCGAGATAGAACCGCTTTGAATCTGTGGCAGAACTACACCTAATAAGGATCTTCTTTTCTGGTGGACACCGAATGACGGATTTCACCTTGTTGAAATCATAACACCCACTCAAAATGCTCACTCACTCCAAAGTCATGGTATTAAAGGAACACGCAATACTTCTTTTCAAGGACACCAACAGTCCATCGAAAATGCTCAGGGGGCGCCCCTAAGAATCCATCATACCAAAAATCTTCACGGCACGTCTTCCCCTTCGCCCTAATACTCCACCAGCTCCAAACACCCAGTATGCAAGTGCCCAGAAGAGAAGACCAGCGTCGTAGAAAGAAGGCAAAACAATCGACAGCACCAAAGAAATCGACAGCAAAAAAAGAACGAGGTGAAAAAGTTCAGATACACCCCTAAGAAAAAACATAGAAAGTCTCCCTATCCATATTTCCCATCACCATCATCCAATTCGAAGGATCGCCATAGACGTCGGTCAATTCCACAATGGTGGGCAGCACGAGATCCAGGTCAAATCGACCGGTGCCGTAAGCTCGCGCCACATAGCTCTGAACCCAGGCGTTCCGGGGACATAAATAGCATGAAAGGGTATGTACATAAGAAAGGGAACGTACGTGATGCTGAAGAACGGTAAATATCCCTTGTCCAGCTGATCTCGTAAGATCTTAGGATGAGACGCGTTCACTCGTACACTAGTCACCACGACTCTTCAAATGACCATTCACTAAACCCCAACATCTCCAGGTATATAAGCCAGAACGACATGAACCTTTTCCAGGGCACAAGAAATTGAAGCAAGAACCCATAACAGAGAGTGTCCGCCGAGCGAGATATGCGAGAACACTGAAATAACATAACACGTATTCTCTATCCCACTGAGAACAATTTCCAACCAGCTAGTACGCAAGAGGTGCCCACGGGGCTCAAGTTTGAAATAAGAACGAGATAATCGACAGCAGAAAATAATTCGACAGCAAGACCAGACGGATGTAATTTTTTTTAGATACAACAGCAAGGAAAGATGAAATGGGGATCTTGAAAGAAAGTGTAAACCAAAAGTGCCCATGCTGATCGTACGCGAGGCATCTTCTATCTCTATCTTCGAACGGAGACCTAGCAAGAGGGCAAAACCTGAATAGATCATTTGCACTGTGGTGCTTCACTCTCTTGTCCCAGCGGAGAACTGCAACAATATTTAAACCAAAGAAATCGGCCAAGTTGTAACTATCCAATTTTAGAAACGCTCTCTTCTGGTGGTGGTGCGCCCCGGAGTCATGCTTTACACTTTTTACACAACATGGCCTGGTTGTAAGTGGTTGGGGGTTTTGGTTCCTATCGCAAGAGCAATATCACAAGACTTGCATATGAAATTGAAGGACTTAGACTGATTAAAAGGAATAATGGCAAACTAGACTTGGTTCAGCAAATAGCTGGCAAAGGTATCTTAACATAGAAAGCCTCCGTAATTGATCATTGGCAACATAATCCACACCTCATGCTTTCTTGGTATCTTTCGCCTCTTCTGCATCCTCGTCGTCCTCATCAGAATCATCATCGTCCTCCTCCTCTTCTTCCTCACTCTCCTCCTCGCCATCCTCGTCCTCTTCCTCCTTGATAGCAGTCTGCTCCTCAATATTCTTAATCTCCTCCGAACTCGCCGTACTAAGTGAAGAACCCCGATGTGTCAAAACAGGCGGGTTTATATCCGTAGGTTTCCAAGCAGTACTCGTTGGACTCTGCATAGACTCCAGTTTATCAATCGAGTGTCGTGGTGTCTGACCGGGCAATGAATCGGGAGCTTTTTTCCAGGCTGTGGAGTTGGGACTTTGCATCGAGGAAACTTCTTCTATCGAGAGTTTCTCCAAAGGCAGATCGGTGACAGAGATGGGACCTGGTATTGCGGCTTTCCCTGATTCCTTTTCGAGCGCCTTTTCCTTCTCTACCTCCTTCGTGGGCTCCGCCTTTCCTACCCCGCTCAAGGTCTCGACTACTTTCTTCTTGCCATCTTTGGCTTTTTGTGCAGCTTCCTCGCCGGCTTGTTTCAAAGTCGATGCTATCGAGGATGTCGCCTCCGTCGTAGGTGATTTTGCAGGCTCGGGAGCTTTCGCGGATGCCGAAGGAGGGGTAGCCTCGGGCTTCTTGGGCTCTGGTGCAGCGGGGGGCTTCGAGGAGGAAGGTGTTGGCTTAGCCATCATCGAGCGAGCTGGCGTAACGAGGTTTGAGTTTCCGACAATCTTGACATGTTGTTTCATTTCGCCATATTCATTCCATTCTTCGATTTCGACGAGATCCTATGGCTATTAGCTGTTATGCTTGGTGCCATATATTTCGCGAGAAGAACGTACGCCGAGGACTTCTCCCATTTGTACCAGGCCGGGTATCTTCCTAACTCGTCCTGTCTCGTCCTTTCCTGCCCGTCGACCCCATATCATGCGTGCCTTTTCATCGGTTGCGATATCGAGTGCGATAAATGGGATCCGGTTGGCTTTCAGGATGGTCTCAAGCCTCGAGGTAGCCGTGACAATGTGCGAGGATCCGGAAGTCAAAGAGGTGTAGAGGAAGAGCGAAGGATCCGTGTTATACGATTTAGGCGCTGTAGAGTCCGCCATCTTGTGGTTTGCTTAGTTTGTAAGTGTTGATGGGTCGTTGCGGGAGAACTGGGAGCGTAATCTAGAGGGCGGTGGGTGCTTCCCTTCCCCAGTTTCACAAATTGCGTGAATAGCCATCGTTAGCTGGTAGTGGCCCCTTTGTCGCCGGCACAGGCTCACTTGAGGCATGGGAATCATAACTAATAACACGCCTCTGTCGCATGCTGGTACTGCAATTGGCACACGTCTAGAAAGTCATGTAAGAAACTGTGGTGCTCTTTGCTGGCAATGTACCAGTACCCCCTGTCATTCTGTATCAGGCCCTTATCGTGAAGCTTGCCTTGCAGCTCGTCATCATTACAAAATCTCCGAGTCCAGGACTGACAATTCAATATTAATAGATAGTTGCCCAACATATTGTATTTTTATTCCTACCAAATTTTGTGCCCTTCTATATTCCTTCTTCTGACTCCAGAGACAATTGATCAATTGCTTCCCTCAACAGACCTCGGCAATATCTTTCTTGTGCCTCTCTCTGTCCCTCGACAGCTTCTCTGTACGACCAACAAAACATGGCTCCTTCTCCCCCTCCAACAGGAGCGGCCCTCATAGCCCGCGCCCTCCACGAACTAGGAATCAAAGTAATCTTTGGCCTAGTCGGAATCCCCATAGTTCAGATCGCAGAAGAAGCAATCGCCCTCGGCATCCGCTTTATCGCCTTCCGCAATGAACAAGCAGCTTCCTACGCCGCAACAGCCTATGGCTATCTCACAGGGAAACCCGGAGTCTGTCTGGTCGTAGGTGGACCAGGAGTCCTCCATGCCATGGCTGGAATCGGCAATTCTTCTGCCAATGCCTTTCCATTGCTTCTACTCGCTGGGTCGAGCGAGACGCATTTAGTGACGAAGGGGGCATTTCAGGAATTGGATGCTATTTCCCTTTTGACGCCTCATACGAAGATTGCGATACGAACGAGTCTTGATTCTATACCCGAGAGTTTGGGGAATGCGTATAAAACGGCTTGGTATGGGAGAGGGGGACCTACGTTTGTGGATTTACCTGCGGATGTTATACAGGGAGAAGGGGAGAAGAGACATGTAAGAATCCCGAGTTTTTCTGCGGATATCCTCCCCCTATTTCTTCGGATATCCTGAAGCAGTTACATCATTCTCCGAGAAGATTAAGAGTAATCTCATCAAATCCTAAATTTATCTAACGTTCTCGGAGAATATAATTGTACTACACTTTTTAACATACCCACTTACAAAAGCAGGCACATATTGTACCATCACCACCCAAAGCAGCCTCGGACCCGGAGAAAATTAATCTCGTTGCACAACTTCTCAAGTCTGCCAAGGCACCTTTGGTTGTTGTTGGAAAGGGGGCAGCATATGCACAAGCCGAAAGCGTCATTCGCCAATTGATAGACGAGACTAAGATCCCCTTTCTTCCTACACCTATGGGCAAAGGAGTTCTGCCAGACTCACATGTCTCCAACACAGCTTCTGCAAGATCGGTGGCACTTAAGGGCGCAGATGTGGTTCTTATTCTCGGAGCTCGACTCAATTGGATCTTACATTACGGGGAAGAGCCAAAATGGAATTCTGGTGTGAAAATATGTCAAGTTGATATTTCGGCTGAAGAACTAGGTAAGAACACTGGCGACGCCTCGCTTGGAATAATAGGGGATGTCAAAGTTGTAACCTCCCAATTCATTGCCGCCCTCAAGGGATGGCAATACGACACTTCCTCAGACTACATCAAAGCAATCCAAGCCTCCGCAGCCAAAAATGAGAAGAAAGCAGCGGAGTCTGCAAAGATTGACAAGAACCCAATGACATATGCAAGGACATTCGGCGTTATCAAAGAAACCATCCACAAATTCTGCCCTGCAGAAGAAGGAGGAGTTGTTTACGTATCAGAGGGTGCAAACACGATGGACATTTCAAGAAGTGCTTTTCCAGTTGAACATCCAAGATTACGTCTCGATGCAGGTACACATGCCACGATGGGTGTAGGATTAGGTTATGCTATTGCAGCTCATTGTGCTTACAACCTCCCATCCCCAGAAGCTGTCTCCGGAAACAGTACGTCTCGCAAGAAAATTGTTTGTTTGGAAGGAGATTCAGCATTTGGGTTTTCCCTTGCGGAAGTCGAAACGATGGCTAGGTATGGGATGGATATTCTTATTTTCGTCATCAATAATGGGGGAGTTTATCACGGTGATAGCGAGGATTCTGATGAATGGTTGGTGATGCGCAAGAAAACCATCGAAGGAAATCCCAAAGGTGGTCTTCGTAGTTCGAGTTTGGGTTGGGAAGTCAATTATGAGAAGATTGCAGAGATGTGTGGAGGAAAGGGGTATCTTGTTCGCACTCCCTCAGAACTTGCAAAAGCTACGGAGGAAGGGTTCAAAGCGAATGTTCCGGTCGTTGTGAATGTGATTATTGAATCTGGAAAAGCTCAAAAATTGGTAAGTCTTCTCATCGCTTCGTTTTCCTCTGATGCGGGAGCAAAGGGCCTTGCTCTCCGTCCACCATCCTCATTACTCCAAATAGTCTGGATAATTGAAAATATTACCCGAGAAAGTTTCGGAGAGCCAAGAACTCAGGTCTCCGATTTTTCGAAACTCTTCGCACAATATTTGCAACTATCCTGGTCTGCATATGACGCTCATAGATGTGTGTACTGGGGCTAACGAGAGAAAGGAATTCGCTTGGCAAAACAATTCCAAGAAGACAAAAAAGGAATCCAAATTGTGAACGGATTCCACGACCAGGGTTGTCGAACGACGGGAAGGTGCAGCACGGGTGACTGCATAACTGCATGCTTCTCAGCCTTATTCAAATTCGCGAAACATGGAATTCAACCGAACTCTTCCAATGCTGCTTTTTCAAAAGAAAGATGCATGAGACATTGCAATGCAGCAAGCTCTGACACGGACTTCTTTGAGCTCCGAGAAACTGGAAACTAACTGGTCAAGGAGACATCAGGGACTGGGGAAATGGAAAGCCTGCCATGGTAGCATCGACCTTTTCGCTTTCAGAAACGAAGAGATTCAGAAACAACACATCAATGAAATGTTGAAGGCTGGAGAAATGGAAGCCTAGCAGGGCTACCAACGTCTTTCATCCCCCCAGAATTCCACAGAAAATCCATTGCATAAACTGACGTTGAAGCAAGAAAACTGAACCCATGTGAAAGTCTCCATCCTCAACCAAATCAGATACAAATAAACCCTTCCCAGCCCTTCCACATTTCAACCTCACGGACAAAGCCCTCTCTTCCCAGAGATCGTCACACCCTCAATCCCACAGCCCAAATTGCAATGCCCTTCAGCAGCAAAGTGGAATACATCATCGAAACTCGAGAACGTCATCGCATCAAGTACCCTCGCTCACAAAAAATGCCCTTGGTTATCCAAGCCTTCCCCTCGGATCGTCACCGCCTTCAACTCGTCCGGACATCCTCGAACCATGCTCATCATCAAAATGAGAACAACAAAGTCGCTGAGGAGGTGAAGAAACTCAATGACGAGCTCAAGAAAGTGCAATCCAAACTCGCGGAGAAGGAACAAGAGGAGATGTTGCGAGCTGTTCGGGCGGAAGAGTTTCAAAAGGGAGAAAGGAGTGGTCTCGCGAAGGCAGAGAAGAAAGATGAGGAGGACCGGAAGTTGAAGGCTTTGATTGCGGAGGTGACTGGTGGAGGAAATGGTGCTGGTATGAACAGACATCTCCCACCTGGATATTCGGATGATGGTCACGACTTTCCCGTTGGAGCAGAACACCTTCGTGGAGGGGGTGGTGGTGGAGGACGAGGGGGAAATACAACCTTCGCGCACCACTTTCCGCCCATTCCACCACACCCTCTCTACCCAAGACCAGCCCACGTCTACCACTCTCACTCCCACGCCCATTCTCACACCCACACCCTCCGTTCCCCCCACCAGAAGCCCATTGGAATCCCTCTCAGAACCGAAGCAATCGAGATCCACGAGGGAGACGAAGAACACTCGAAACTACTCCGCTTACAATTCGAGAAACAAAACAAGAACGGGTACACTCCAATCCTTGGCATTGGTTCCGGCCCTCGACCTCAATTCTTGTTATCGGAAAAGGAACAGTCGGAACCTATGGCTTATCTCTTCGAGAAGTTCCCCGAATTGCCCAAGGAATCTGTTGAGGAGATTTATATTAGGCTTTTTGGGAATGTGAGTGGGGAGGAGGGTGGTTAATTGAAGCTTTGAGGCGAGGAGTTTATCAGAATTGGGCCCCATGTTTTCACGGCTTGGTTCTGGATGGCTTGAAAATTGTGACTTGGTGGAAAAAAAGGAGTTGACGGAGTTCACAGATGGTTTATTGCATGGTCACATTGGTATGCTTCATGGGGGAGGTTCATGGGATCTTGGCTTGGGTCAAGATCTGGGTTTACTGTTTTGGTTTATGATTGGCAATGGGTTTTCTACAGGGAGTTTGGGTTGTACTTTTATCATAGATTCATCATCAGCTTTTGACAATTCAATTATGTTTTGTTTTACAGGCGACCTGAACTGGCGATGGACAACAAAAGCGGGAATGAACTTGTATCTCGTACCTAGGTCTCGTCGTACCAACTTTCTGGGTGAAAATTCAAAATATTAACCTCGAGTCAATTGACGTAAATCAATGCTTGGAATTGTTTGCGATAATCATTTACTGACTTACCTTACTCGCTTGGGCACCGGACTTCCTGATTGGCTGGCCCCATCGATGTGGGTCCAATTTCGGATCGCGACTTCCAGTCGAGGTTTGCAAACGACTTCACTTGAACTTCACTTCAAAACAACACCTCAACACCAAGTAACCACCCTCTAGCGCGTTACGTCATTGTCTGCATTGTGTCCCGACACCGTCTGAGGGCATATTAGCAAAAATGATTACCTGTAATGGGAAAGCTTTCTTTTGGAGAAGTGACTTCCCCCTCGAAGACTTCTGGTCCCGAGTTTAATGTTTAAACTGTGTACAGCTAGACATACTTGAGAATAACATCTCAATGTGTAGCATTGAACCGCGTTTCTTTGTGGAGAACCATTGCCATCCGGGTACATGGGACGGCTCTCCACAAGCGGGTATCGTCCCTCGGATTTTCGTTTGAAGTCATGAGCTGTCTGTTTGCAGAGTGATGAGAGCTGCTTCGACAGATCGAGTTACTTCTCAAAGACAATGGTACAGCTCTGAAGCACCCCGTGAATGAGGGACTCGGGTGCAGACATCCACCAGGCATTGCCTCCTCTCGGTTCAATACACCTTGACGAGTGTAATTGCAAGTAATCTAGCTGGCTAATTAATTACCTAGGTAGAGACTTGAATATGGACGGGCCATGGCGTGATTGCAACTTCACTGCTGTTTTCTCCTTGGTTACTAGTCGATGGCTCCTTCCCTTGATATGCTGATCTTGTCCAAGGTGCAACTTTAGCCAAAGTAGTCTCCCTCGCGACTTCCTCATCAAAGTCGCTCTTGCCTTTGATTCGTCATCAACTTCACTCTTGAGTGCAATTCGTGCTCAAGCTGCGCAAGTGGTCTGTAAAGGTAGTCGACGCGCTAGACTAGCGTGATTTCACGTTGCGCGGCCAGCCGAGAGTTTATTTCTACTCTCATCTCATCCGCGACAAACAACTCTCTTCCACTCTTCAAAACAACTCGCACGAGAAACCAGCCATCTGTTCTCCACAACCGCTTCTTCTCGCGTCAATACACTCGTTTGTCCTCAATCCATACTCTACTTTCTCCATTAAATAATTCCAACAATCAAGATGCGTTCCGCAACTCTCTTCGTCGGCCTCGCCGCCCTTGGTCTCGTCGCCGCTGGCTACACCCAACCTCCTCCAGCAGAGACCTCAACCCTCTCGGTCACCACGACCTCGACCATCTTGAGCTGCGGCCCAGAGGTTGAGAACTGCCCTGGACATTCAACCACCAGTGTTCCAGAAGTTCCTCCAACCTCCGTCGCCGAAACTAGCTCCGTTGTTTTCACCAGCAAGCCAGGTCCTTCAGTCTCTCCATCCAGGTATGTCATCGATCTTGATTCAATTGACGCGTCCATAACTGACTACTGGCTTCTCAAGCACCGAGGAGGAGAACACCGTTACCGTTACCACTCCTTGCCCATCATCCTCCCCAGCTGCATATACACCTCCACCAGCTCCGGTCTCTACCCCTTCCACTGCGGTCTCCAGCGCTCCAGCTTCACCACCGGCGTATACTCCACCTCCACCTGCCAGTAAGTAATCTTTGTTTTGGTTCTCAATCCAAGATCTTCAATCGAGTTGTCGAAGAGACGATCACTCCTCGAGCTTGCGTCCTAAAAGCTCCTTCTCACGAAACAACAAGATCGCAATGCTAATACATCACAGGTTCGCCAGCACCATCTCCAAGCGGGAGCGTGCCAGTACCAAGCCCGAGTGAGACCTATACACCACCTCCACCTGCCAGTAAGTTACCTCTCTTTGTTCTCTATTCAAGATCGGTGCCTTGCGCGGTCCCAGAGATCTCTTGTCCTCTCGACTCTTTCTCATGAATAAAATTGCAATGCTAATATGTTTTTTCCAGGTACCCCAGCTTCAAGCCCAAGTGAGAGCGTGCCAGCACCGCCTGCCAGTATGTTACTCTTTCTTGGTTCCCTATTCAAGAGTTCTCCTCTCGAATATTTTCCATGGATAATAAAATTGCAATGCTGATATGTCTCAGGTTCGCCAGCACCAAGTCCAAGTGAGAGCGTGCCAGCACCACCAGCCAGTTCGCCTGCTCCAAGCCCAAGTGAGAGCGTGCCAGCACCACCAGCCAGTTCGCCTGCTCCAAGCCCAAGTGAGAGTGTACCAGCCCCAAGTCCAATCGAGAGTGCTACTGCTCCTGCTCCAAGTTCTCCTGAAGCATCAACCCCAGAGGCTCCAACTCCCGCACCATCTTCATCGGTTGTGTTCACCTCAGTGCCAACTGAGTCGGCTCCTTCCCCTTCAAGCGAAGCTAGCGCCCCTGGTTATAGTAAGTAGTCTATCTTCTTTCCCTTCTCCCAATTATTATCTCAAATCATCAAGAGGTGCTTTCTTCCTCACAGAAAGACCTAACTGCTCAATCAACGCTACTCTTCGAGTATCAGAACGAGGGAAAACAAATGCTAATATTTTACAGGTGCTCCACCTTCTTCCACTGGCGAAAATTCAGGTGTGACAACTTCAAGCCCTGCACATGAGAGCGCCCCATCAGTTACTTCTGGTCTGCCAACTAGCTTCCTTCCACCACCACCGGCTTCTTCCCCAGTCGAGACCCCACTGCCAAGCTCATACATCAGTGCACCAACAACGATTGTAACTGCCACTGGTCACCCACAATCCAACACCAGCGTTACTGTTGTTCACACTCCAACGGTTGCTCCATCATCATCACCCTCGGGAACCTCGCCACCAGCTACTGCTCCATCCAGTGGTGCTTCAAGCAACATTGTCGCTCCTGGAGTCGTGATGGCTTTGGTCGCCGTTGGTGCTTACATCCTCGGTTAATTTCTCACAAACTGAGATGCCATTCACCTTTGTCCACATCTGTTGGGCATAATACGTCACCGCATAGTACGAGTTGTATGATACGATGACAGTTTCATTTGGTCTATGGATAGGAATCGGAGGACTTAATGACGTTGACTGGGGAAGAGATGTTTTGTTTGGAGTTTTCGGGGAGGATACCACAATAGTGCTTGCTCTATTTGCATACTGCCTTCAGTTTTCTTGAAAGCATCTTTCTATTTTTATCCCGTTTTGATTTCGTTCTTTTCATATTCAGAAACCTCTGGAGATGGGAGTCGATTTTGATAATGGGCTTGGTAAATATGCGATATGGAAACTTGTAAAGCAGTCAATGCAGAGATAGGCATAATAATTGATATTATTGAGGCCTAATGATAATTATGATCCTTGAAATAATCCGTGATAATTGAAGTGCCACTTGAAATTTATGTCGAAGCTACTTGCATGTTATGAACCACAATAATGTACTTGATCCATACCCATCAAGCTCGTGCGTAACCTCTCCCTTCGCCATGTAAAGTCAAGGTTCAGGCTAAAGGTTCACCAGGGCGTGTCGAGTTTTTTTTTTATTAGGTCTATTTCTCCTTTAAAAATTGACTTACATAATTCGGCTGGTTAACGTTCGAATTATTCTTTCGGCTTTTCCTTTGGCAGAGATCGGAGAGTATCGAAGTAACAGACTGTGCGGAAGTCTTGCTTGTTTACTTGCTTACTTGCTTGCTTGTTTGCTTACTTGCTTACTTTTGAGACGAGACGAGATGTGATCTGAGACGTGATCTGGGAGTTGTGGGTGGGTGCGTCAATCGTGTTTCTTTTTTCTTTTTTATCATGTTCTAGAATTTGTTTGATAGAGAGAGAGAGGGAGGGGGGGGGAGAGAGAGGGAGGG